>JAQNBH010000011.1:1265878-1418268 GCA_028752905.1 Cladorhizidae sp. MBARI D1340-BT2
AGGAGGACGCTGGTTTCCACGAAGGGCAAGTGTGGAGCAACCCAAGACCGACGGGTTTTAAATAATGATGATGATCTTTTTGGTGAATATGTAATTATATCAGCTACGCCCAATGCAAGATCCAATCCCCTAACGGGTGCACTGATGGCAAACCTTACTTGGTACAGTATCGACAGAAGACTCTGTACCTTGTCAGACTCTGTACCTTGTCGTCCATCAAGTCGACAAAGAAAAGATGGCCTAACAGGAAACGCAAATGGTTCCATTTGTCTTGCTTCTTCCTGGTGCAGTCCCATCACATCTGAATGTTGGGCTTGGAATGTGACAAGCTATTTTCATTGCTGCAACACTCAGCCAAGCAGGTACTCTCCGCTAGTTGTGCAGAGTCGTAGCACTCTGCTTGCCTGCCACAGATGTGGGAGGTTGATCATCTACGGACAATTTCATGGCTCCACTGGACACTGCTAAGCTTTCTAGGCTTGGAGCAGGCAAAGATGCCATAAAAAATCAGTCGCTCTTTTTCAATCACTTGACTGGAGCTGTTAAAAGAACCGTGGATATTTTTATTCTCGGATTACTATAGTGTTGCGAGCCTGACCCCTAGAGAGTTGGTAAAGGGTCTAGCTTGTCAATTATGAGAGAACTATACTCACATATATGAACACACGCTCTCAGTGAGGCCTAAGGATGTGACTCTTGAATTGCGCTAGGCAAGGACCGCTCCACCTCGTAGCACAGAGGACAGAAGGATGATATCTTTCTGGGAATGTGGCAATACACGTCAAGACCTCAGCACAGCCCACAGCAGAAAGAAGATGATGGTTGGCAACTCCAGCACTGCAGTTGCTCACCTAAGGCAGCTCCCAAATTTTGCAAGGTAGCCTCAAACCATGCCCCTACTTCAAAAGAATTATCCAGAAAAATCAATCAGGACAGGGTTGCCATTACTAGGATTCTTTCCAGTAAATGGGTGTAGTTGTCAAACACACATGCATAATTAGCAAGTCATTATAAAACCACAGTTCCCCCCTCCCCTCCCGTTCTCCCACAAATTTGTTTGATTATTGAAATCCACAAAAAGATTTCCCCACAGAAATTATCAGCTATAGCAGTAGGTCAGCCCCCCACTGGGGTGCTTATATCTTGCATGTGAAGGAGGTATGGATCTTTCATGCATACATGCACCCCCCTCCCGCAGTCCCTACCTCTATACTCCTGCCTCCTCCTTCATCCAAACTTCTTCCCACCTCAGTTCTTTGTTTTCCCTTCCTCCATTCTCTCTCCCTCTCTCTAACGTGATGTCTGCCATTGTCTCGAGGTTTTGTCGTCTGCTGTTGCACGGGATCAGCCAATTCCTTGGACTCAAGTCTAGCAGTGAGTGTGCACCCTCTGAATGTATTGCTTGCACTCAAGTCCAGCAGTGAGTGTGCACCCTCTGAATGTATTGCTTGCACTCAAGTCCAGCAGTGAGTGTGCACCCTCTGAATGTATTGCTTGCACTCAAGTCCAGCAGTGAGTGTGCACCCTCTGAATGTATTGCTTGCACTCAAGTCCAGCAGTGAGTGTGCACCCTCTGAATGTATTGCTTGCACTCAAGTCCAGCAGTGAGTGTGCACCCTCTGAATGTATTGCTTGCACTCAAGTCCAGCAGTGAGTGTGCACCCTCTGAATGTATTGCTTGCACTCAAGTCCAGCAGTGAGTGTGCACCCTCTGAATGTATTGCTTGCACTCAAGTCCAGCAGTGAGTGTGCACCCTCTGAATGTATTGCTTGCACTCAAGTCCAGCAGTGAGTGTGCACCCTCTGAATGTATTGCTTGCACTCAAGTCCAGCAGTGAGTGTGCACCCTCTGAATGTATTGCTTGCACTCAAGTCTAGCAGTGAGTGTGCACCCTCTGAATGTATTGCTTGCACTCAAGTCCAGCAGTGAGTGTGCACCCTCTGAATGTATTGCTTGCACTCAAGTCCAGCAGTGAGTGTGCACCCTCTGAATGTATTGCTTGCACTGTGCTTGTGGCCTATACAGCTAGGTCTGTGCTTGTGGCCTATACAGCTAGGTCTGTGCTTGTGGCCCAGCTAGGTCTGTGCTTGTGGTCTATACAGCTAGGTCTGTGCTTGTGGCCTATACAGCTAGGTCTGTGCTTGTGGCCTATACAGCTAGGTCTGTGCTTGTGGCCTATACAGCTAGGTCTGTGCTTGTGGCCTATACAGCTAGGTCTGTGCTTGTGGCCTATACAGCTAGGTCTGTGCTTGTGGTCTATACAGCTAGGTCTGTGCTTGTGGCTTAGACAGCTAGGTCTGTGCTTGTGGCCTAGACAGCTAGGTCTGTGCTTGTACACCAGAGAGCTCTTGCATTATCATGGGAAGGAGAGGAGCGTCAAGCTTTTCTGTTGATGAAGCAAGTGGGAGTGCTACAAAATGTTGCAGTTTAAAGTAAGCTACACTAGACCTGTTGTGAAGATTATCACGTACTGAAGCCATAGATCTAGTTCACCGATCCAAGCAGTCCATCTACTCTGATACACGCCTCTAACTGCTGAAATGAAAGAGAAGGGGGAGCCCCTGCAGTAACAGCCAGATATTTGATGGTGAGGTTGGGACAGAGAGGGTTGATGGACAAGCCAAATGGTCACCTGCCAGATGCTCATTAGAAATTGATATTAGAATTCTGGTGGTACAAAATATAATTGGAGCCTTTACGGAATATTAGGGGTTAATATCGCTAGCAACATTTTGTTGCACTGTTTCTTCATGTTGAAGTAATGAGTGGCTAATTCTGTTTCTTCATGTTGAAGTAATGAGTGGCTAATTCTGTTTCTTCATGTTGAAGTATTGAGTGGCTAATTCTGTTTCTTCATGTTGAAGTAATGAGTGGCTAATTCTGTTTCTTCATGTTGAAGTAATGAGTGGCTAATTCTGTTTCTTCATTTGAAGTAATGAGTGGCTAATTATGTTTCTTGGTGTTGAAGTAATGAGTGGCTAATTCTGTTTCTTCATGTTGAAGTAATGAGTGGCTAATTCTGTTTCTTCATGTTGAAGTAATGAGTGGCTAATTCTGTTTCTTCATTTGAAGTAATGAATGGCTAATTCTGTTTCTTCATGTTGAAGTAAGAGTGGCTAATTCTGTTTCTTGGTGTTGAAGTAATGTGTGGCTAATTCTGTTTCTTCATGTTGAAGTAATGAGTGGCTAATTCTGTTTCTTCATGTTGAAGTAATGAGTGGCTAATTCTGTTTCTTCGTGTTGAAGTATTGAGTGGCTGATTCTGTTTCTTCATGTTGAAGTAATGAGTGGCTAATTCTGTTTCTTCATGTTGAAGTAATGAGTGGCTAATTCTGTTTCTTCATGTTGAAGTAATGAGTGGCTAATTCTGTTTCTTCATGTTGAAGTATTGAGTGGCTAATTCTGTTTCTTCGTGTTGAAGTATTGAGTGGCTGATTCTGTTTCTTCATGTTGAAGTAATGAGTGGCTAATTCTGTTTCTTCATGTTGAAGTAATGAGTGGCTAATTAATAAGTGGCTAATTCTGTTTCTTCATGTTGAAGTAATGAGTGGCTAATTCTGTTTCTTCATGTTGAAGTAATGAGTGGCTAATTCTGTTTCTTCATGTTGAAGTAATGAGTGGCTAATTATGTTGTTCATGTTGAAGTAATGAGTAGCTAATTCTGTTTCTTCATGTTGAAGTAATGAGTGGCTAATTCTGTTTCTTCATGTTGAAGTAATGAGTGGCTAATTCTGTTTCTTCATGTTGAAGTAATGAGTGGCTAATTCTGTTTCTTCATGTTGAAGTAATGAGTGGCTAATTGAGTGGCTAATTCTGTTTCTTCATGTTGAAGTAATGAGTGGCTAATTCTGTTTCTTCATGTTGAAGTATTGAATGGCTAATTCTGTTTTTTCATGTTGAAGTAATGAGTGGCTAATTCTGTTTCTTCATGTTGAAGTAATGAGTAGCTAATTCTGTTTCTTCATGTTGAAGTAATGAGTGGCTAATTCTGTTTCTTCATGTTGAAGTAATGAGTGGCTAATTGAGTGGCTAATTCTGTTTCTTCATGTTGAAGTAATGAGTGGCTAATTCTGTTTCTTCATGTTGAAGTAATGAGTGGCTAATTCTGTTTCTTCATGTTGAAGTAATGAGTGGCTAATTATGTTGTTCATGTTGAAGTAATGAGTAGCTAATTCTGTTTCTTCATGTTGAAGTAATGAGTGGCTAATTCTGTTTCTTCATGTTGAAGTAATGAGTGGCTAATTCTGTTTCTTCATGTTGAAGTAATGAGTGGCTAATTCTGTTTCTTCATGTTGAAGTAATGAGTGGCTAATTGAGTGGCTAATTCTGTTTCTTCATGTTGAAGTAATGAGTGGCTAATTCTGTTTCTTCATGTTGAAGTATTGAATGGCTAATTCTGTTTTTTCATGTTGAAGTAATGAGTGGCTAATTCTGTTTCTTCATGTTGAAGTAATGAGTAGCTAATTCTGTTTCTTCATGTTGAAGTAATGAGTGGCTAATTCTGTTTCTTCATGTTGAAGTAATGAGTGGCTAATTGAGTGGCTAATTCTGTTTCTTCATGTTGAAGTAATGAGTGGCTAATTCTGTTTCTTCATGTTGAAGTATTGAATGGCTAATTCTGTTTTTTCATGTTGAAGTAATGAGTGGCTAATTCTGTTTCTTGGTGTTCAAGTAATGAGTGGCTAATTCTGTTTCTTCATGTTGAAGTATTGAATGGCTAATTCTGTTTTTTCATGTTGAAGTAATGAGTGGCTAATTCTGTTTCTTCATGTTGAAGTAATGAGTAGCTAATTCTGTTTCTTGGTGTTCAAGTAATGAGTAGCTAATTCTGTTTCTTCATGTTGAAGTAATGAGTGGCTAATTCTGTTTCTTCATGTTGAAGTAATGAGTAGCTAATTCTGTTTCTTGGTGTTCAAGTAATGAGTGGCTAATTCTGTTTCTTCATGTTGAAGTATTGAGTGGCTAATTCTGTTTCTTCATGTTGGTGGCTAATTCTGATTGTTTGCTGTTTATAGCAGAGCATGTGGGAGGTGTGGAAGTGGTGGTGGTGGAGTGTGAGGGGTGTGGTCGCTTCACCCTGCCTCCCATGCTCCTCTCTGTCTACCTGCAGTCCAAGTAACTCCCCACCAGTAAAGAGATAGTCACAGCGTAGTGCACATAGCATGTCTGCAGTGTATGTTTGTCCACAATCCTGTTCATTGTCTTGTTGGCATGTAGTGTATACCTTTCAGCATATGTGTATGTCCGTGTGTGTGCATGTGTTATGTGTGTTAGTGCGTGCAAGCGTGCTTATTTTTATTTTTTAAATTTAAATTTTTATATTCCAGTTGTGGTTTCTTCCATGAAAAATGCTTTAGTTTAATATCAAAAGAGAGCACACAGATAGACCTATCTTTTGAATATATCAAGTCCATACCATGAGTCCATGAAGCTTGCGTAATCACAAGTTTTTTTTAAACACTTTACTACTTTTATGGTTTTGTTCCCCTCCCCTCCCCTATATAATACTAGCTTTGGTTTATAAGTTTTGGCCAATATTTTACAGCTTTAATTATATAATACTAGCTTTGGTTTTGGCCAATATTTTATATTTTACAGCTTTAATTATATAATACTTACTTTGGTGTCTAAGTTTTGGCCAATAGTTTACAGCTTTAATTATATAATATATACTAGCACGTGAACCAGATGTAGCAAAAATACTATAATAGTAATTTAAAAAATACCTATAATAATTGTAAATAATTTATACAATGTCCAATAAACAGAAAAACAAACAAACATTAAAACAATATATCTTAATAGACTACTTATTAAAATAAATAATTGGTTTATAAGTTTTGGCCAATAGTTTACAGCTTTAACTCTAACTTGCTTTGGTGTCTAAGTTTTGACCAATAGTTTACAGCTTTTAATTATATAATATAATATAATATATACTTGCTTTGGTTTATAATATTTTACAGCTATATATATAACTATAAAACTTACTTTGGTTTCAAATTTTTGGCCAACTGTAACTTTGCATATAATATAAATGTTATGGTCTACATGTTAAATTCTTGTATAATTATATATATATCTCGTTTTCATAATATATAATCAAGCAGAAAATTACTCGTATATAGCTGCCATGTTTATTATTTACAAGATAGCATCAATGCTATATTATAGTAAAGTCAGTTCAAAACTAAAACTGCAGCAATCACAAAATTGCAATGTAATTATACAAAAATCGAAATTTGAATATATAATAATAAACAAGACCAACAAGTTAACAAATGGAACAATGCAAACACCCAACATGGCCACCGCATTAATCCGTTGAACTGCGGTGGCCACACGCTGTAGCAACAAAAAGAATATTACCTGGGCTGGGAAAAGGCTGAATCTGTGTCCTGACGTCTCGAGAAGCACAAAAGATGCACAAGTGTCTAACTCTCTGCATTGTTCTAACCTTTTTAATTATAAGAACAAATATATATAGCCACTGATAAATTATATATGTATATAGCTCATTTCTTTGCTACATTTCTTCATATAAATTATATATATAGCTCATTTCTTTGCTACATTTCTTCATACAAATTATATATATATATAGCTCATTTCTTTGCTACATTTCTTCATAAATTATATTTGTAGCTCATTTCTTTGCTACATTTCTTCATATAAATTATATATGTAGCTCATTTCTTTGCTACATTTCTTCATATAAATTATATATGTAGCTCATTTCTTTGCTACATTTCTTCATAAATTATATATGTAGCTCATTTCTTTGCTACATTTCTTCATAAATTATATATGTAGCTCATTCATTTCTTCATAAATTATATATGTAGCTCATTTCTTTGCTACATTTCTTCATATAAATTATATATGTAGCTCATTTCTTTGCTAAATTTCTTCATAAATTATATATGTAGCTCATTTCTTTGCTACATTTCTTCACTAGTAAACTAATACAGCGCAGGAGAATGCAGTTAACACCACACCACATAAGCAAGCTAGCCTGTGGAATTGTGGATGATAGCCGATTACAAAGCACCGATAAGCTATTTAGTCAGCTCAGCTTCCATAATTATAGGTTCGATGGTCCACGTACACAAGTGTATGACATTGATATATATAGCTATAACCTTTACAATATTTTGCTGAAAAAACGAAATTAGAGCCTTTGTTTGTAAAAGTGGACATAGCTATATATATATATATGTGTGGTATAAACCTTCACGAGGACTGAAGGCCTCCAGTTTTTATGTTGATAGTCAAGCAGCCTCCCACAAGAAGTCGATTTTAAACCAGTTATATTCTTGACCATGTTTATTACTCAAGTAGACACACATGCCCATCTATTCACTTGTGCACAGCATGAAGTCACCGGTTAGGACGTGAAGAAGCTGAGGAAGTGAGGTTTAGCTGAGATTAATAAGCATTGTTTTTGTGTGTCATTTTTAAATGGTTAAGCCACTGCACTCCCCCAAAGGTGCACTATTTGTAATGGTTTGGGGGGATGCCAGTTAACTACCTTCATTCAAGACATGTTAAAAGTGCTTTTGGAGGGGCTACAATCAACTGATAATAAGCATCTTGGTTTGACTGCTAAAGAATTCCAAGAGAAGCTTTTGCCGAGGACTCGAAGGGGTCTATGGGGTACTTTTCACAAGAAAGGTCATGTGCACATCATATTTGAGACAGGGGTGTAAATGAAACAGAACCGCATATATAGGCTTTGTCGGCAATTTCACTCGCAAATTCAATCCAGAAATCACATATACATTTCATTCTACTTGTCACATGGCAACGCCGAGCACCTCTGCTAGCAAACACACACACACACACAAATACTGAGAGCATATCCTATAAAAGGAAGTGCAGTGATGGAAAAACTTTAAATATTACAAGTCCCAATGTTACTTTTAATATGCATCTGGTCAGAATGGCCTACTCAGGGAATGCTTTGGGAACATCCACGTGAACTTGTGGAATGATGATGGCCGGAGTGTTCTCGCCTGGGAAAGTTATGTCCAACCATAAGTGAGAGGGGCCTTCCAGAGTTAGACATGGGAGAGCTTATCTGTTAGGCGCCGAACAGTATACTAGTCAAACCAGTTCTCTCCACACTGATAATCCTGACATTATAATCAGATGTATTATATTTTACACCCAGACAGGGCACAGCATGAAGCATCTTTTGCGACAATCTCCTATGATATATATATATATATAGTAGCCCTGCAAGCATCTCCCTTAGTGAATATAATATATACAGTATAATTATATATATATATATAACTAGGGAGAGGAAGGGAGAGAAAAAATCCATGGGAGGAGCACATTATACTTTGCTATTCTATAATTAGAGCTCTGTGGAGAATGCTCTACAGGCTATCTCAAACAAGATCACCAGCTCTGCTGGGCCACTCTCTCTTCCACTACTATGCTGTGGCTCTCTGTTCACCTTCCACTACTATGCTGTGGCTCTCTGTTCACCTTCCACTACTATGCTGTGGCTCTCTCTCTGTTCACCTTCCACTACTATGCTGTGGCTCTCTGTTCACCTTCCACTACTATGCTGTGGCTCTCTGTTCGCCTTCCACTAGTATGCTGTGGCTCTCTGTTCACCTTCCACTACTATGCTGTGGCTCTCTGTTCGCCTTCCACTACTATGCTGTGGCTCTCTGTTCACCTTCCACTACTATGCTGTGGCTCTCTGTTCGCCTTCCACTACTATGCTGTGGCTCTCTGTTCACCTTCCACTACTATGCTGTGGCTCTCTGTTCGCCTTCCACTACTATGCTGTGGCTCTCTGTTCGCCTTCCACTACTATGCTGTGGCTCTCTGTTCACCTTGCTGTGGCTCTCTGTTCACCTTCCACTACTATGCTCTGGCTCTCTGTTCACCTTCCACTACTATGCTGTGGCTCTCTGTTTACCTTCCATTACTGTGCTGTGGCTCTGGAGTATGTGTTAGTTGTTCAGTTCTGGCATCTAGGGCTCTGGCATCTAGGGCAATGAATCTTTGCAGCCAGTGTGTAACTTAGCATTATATTATTGCATTAAGTGTCATTGTGCAGATTTTTAGACCAGTTCTGTGAATCGATCAGCCGTGACTGAAACAGAAGGGTCTTCTTAGTCATCAAGTATGTGGATCAAGGTAACAATTCCCCTCAGATGTTGTTTTTAACATAATGATCACATCACTGTCAAACTATGTAGAATTCTTTTAGCAACCATAAAATGCAAACTCATGAAAGTGTACATATCTCGTATCAGCTTAATTAAAAGGACACATCTAAACATGTCATCTGCACTCTTCCACTCGCAAGTCAAGAAATTTTCGACTAGTTAAACTCCTGATACATATAGTAATAATACCAGGTTAACCCCTGTGCATACAATACCAGGTTAACTCCTGTGCATACAATACCAGGTTAATCCCTGTGCATACAATACCAGGTTAACTCCTGTGCATACAATACCAGGTTAACCCCTGTGCATACCATACCAAGTTAACCCCGGTGCATACAATACCAGGTTAACCCCTATTCATACAATACCAAGTTAACCCCTGTGCATACAATACTAGGTTAACCCGTGCATATAATACCAGGTTAACTCTTGTGATACAATAGGTTAACCCCTGTGCATACAATACCAGGTTAACTCCTGTGCATACAATATCCCTGTGCATACAATACCAGGTTAACCCCTGTGCATACAATACCAGGTTAATCCCTGTGCATACAATACCAGGTTAACCCGTGCATATAATACCAGGTTAACCCCTGTGCATATAATACCAGGTTAACCCGTGCATACAATACCAGGTTAACCCGTGCATACAATACCAGGTTAACCCCTGTGCATACAATACCAGGTTAACTCCTGTGCATACAATACCAGGTTAATCCCTGTGCATACAATACCAGATTAACCCGTGTGTACAATACCAGGTTAACCCCTGTGCATACAATACCGGGTTAACCCCTGTGCATACAATACCGGGTTAACCCCTGTGCATATAATACCAGGTTAACCCCGAGGCAAATATCTAGCCAAGTGAAAGCCCGTGCAAATCTGCTACAATATCTCCTGGTAGTAGTAGCAAAGAAGGAATGGTCCATTGTCCATAGTTGGTCCAACTTATGTGTCTTGTGTCTCAGTTATTATCACCTTGTTTCCATGGCCATCAATAAATACTGCATCAATTACACATCTTAAGAGAAAAACTGGTATATATACATGTATATATATACATATATATATATATACACATATATATACATGTATATATATAAAAGTTGTATATATGCAATATATGTATATACAGTGAAAATTATGCTTATATATTATAGTGTATAATATATGCATAACATTGTCGAGTGTATTATTATATGTAATAACCTCATAACATACAGGGGTTAGTATTGTATTAGCAATAATGTAGAACATGATTGGCTGATAATGTGCAGTTTATTAAAGAGCAGGTCAAAGTCCATATGACTTGAGTCTGGCGGCAGACACTTGACCATCACACTTCTTCCTGGCATGATCTTTCTTGCTCCGCTTGGCCATTTCCTTCTTCTTCTTGGATGGTGCTGGAGAGGCCTCATCTTTGTCACTGCAATAAAAGTAATTTGCACGGAACATTAAACATAATTAGTCTATATAGTGTTTGTCCTGCCAGGGCTGGTGGAGCCACAGGCTAAGCCTCTAGTGTGTGTACTGCCAGGGCTGGTGGAGCAAGGAGCCACAGGCTAAGCCTCTAGTGTGTGTCCTGCCAGGGCTGGTTGAGCAAGGAGCCACAGGCTAAGCCTCTAGTGTGTGTCCTGCTAGGCAAGAAGCCACAGGCTAAGCCTCTAGTGTGGCTCCTGCCAGGGCTGGTGGAGCAAGGAGCCACAGGCTAAGCCTCTAGTGTGTGTCCTGTCGGGGCTGGTGGAGCAAGGAGGGGCGTGAGCATCTACTGTAAATCCATCACAGGGAGTGATATATTGAGTGTCTTTGAGCTAGTGCCACGCCCACCATTAACATGACCGTTATTTGTCTCTCAACAAACTCTCAGTTGACATAAATGACCTCCTCAATCAACAACTTGAATTTTACTCTCTCAGTGTTTCCACTAGATGCTCTAGCCTTCATCAGGAACAATGAGCCGCTAAGACTCGCGCGAGCATGTTATATACCGGTAGCTAGCTATTCACCACACCTCATCACACGCGTGAACTGGATGTGGAAAAATAAAATAATAATAATAATAGAAACAAAATAAACACCAAAACAACAAAACGACAAATAAAATAAATAATAATAATAATAATAACAATATAATAATAATAATATAATAATAATAAATAATAAGTAAAAATGATACGTAAAAATGATAGAAATAAAAACAATAAAAAATGAATAATTATAAAAGCATATTAATAATAAAAGGCAAAAAAAAGTGTAACATAAAAAAAAAAAAGTGTAACATAACTATCATTATATAGTATACAATAAAGTGGCTGTCCTTGCTTGCAGAGCCTCCCATTGCTCCTATGACTATGGTGGCATTGCCCCTTTGTACAGCCACAGGTAATTGCTGGAGCAGAAATTATAAATAAAGAAATAATTAATAAATAAAAAATAAAAAAAGATAAATAAAAAAGAAATCAGAAATAATATAATAAAGACGTGCCTGCAACATCAACAAAGAATGACAAATAACTGAATAACAGTGGTCGGCTTCAAGTTCAGGCTCTTGAGAGTGGCTCCCCAGCAGCCAGGCAAGTCCATTCCATGAACTGCTCACTCTTTGGTGCTAGGCTGATGTACAATGCCTCCTTCACTAGCAGTTCCTTCTCTCTCCTGACCTGGTCTAAGATGGTGGCTTCCTACAAAATAGGATGTCCATTATCCCATGCATGCTCAGCAATTACAGATATCTCTTTAGCACACTATTTACAGGCATCTTGAAGTTCTTTCACTCTGGTCTCTAGTCTTATGGTCTCCCCTATGTAGTATTTCCCACAGCTACAAGGGATGCGGTACACAACACATGAGTGCATATTAGCTGGTAAAACATCCTTCACTCTGCTCAGTTGTGTCCTCAGAGTTCTTCCCGATCTGAAGACGACTTTGATGAACTTCCTGCAGACCCTCCTGATGTCTTCACTCATCCCTACTGCATACTTATTTTTAGACCCCCCATTGCCTGTACTGGTGTACTTATCTTCCTTTCTGCATTTAGATGTATCTGCAGAGCAAAGGTTGATAAAGGCTTGCAGATAACCATTCTCTATAAAGGCCCTCTTCAAATGATGTTCTTCCTTCCAAAGGTCCTCCTTCTCAGACACTACTCTCCTGACTCTATAATACAAGCTCTTCTCCACTCCTCTTCTGATATGGATAGGATGATGTGACCTATAATCAAGGTACCGGCTGGTGTGCGTGGGGTTTCTGTAAACTGTTGCAGATAGCCTTCCATCCTTCCTCTGTAGGTGGCCATCCAGAAAGGGCAACAATCCGTCCACTTCAAGCTCGAAGGTAAACTTTATGGATGGCCTGATGTTGTTCAGATGGCCAACAACTCCTGCTCACTTCCCTTCTTCACAATGCAGAAGATATCATCCACATATCTCTTCCAAAACCTGTGCTTCAGTGGGGCAGTTGTGAGTGCCAAGAATTCCATGTAAAGGTTGGCTACCACTGCAGATACTTCTTCTGTAGGACTGGCAAATTCCACATATTCTTCCTCGAAGCTCATGTGCCCAGTGGAATTCGCCAGCCGTACAGAAGCAGCAGTGCCTTAATGGCTGAGTTTGAAGACCCTTTGTAGGGGAGCAGCAGGGAAGCCCGCAGCAAATCCAAGCAGAACCATCAAAAGAAGCTGGAGACACTTTTGGAGAGAAGGAGATTGAGAGAAGTGAAGATGCACCCCCAGGGCATGAACAGATGGCTGGTGAATCTGGGCAGAAAAGAATCTTTCTCCAACTCAGCAAGAAGTGCTTGCTTTGAGTCTTAACTTTGTCCCTGCTCCAAAGAGTCTACCTTTGATGGCCACCATAAGAGATGGCCAGGAAGATGGAGGATAACTAGGAAGAATATACATGTGGAATTTTGGGAGAGCTGAGTAAGATGGAAGAGATCATGATCCTACCAGCAGACAAGAGGAAGACAACAGTCCTGATGACAAAAGAAAGTTACATTTCATAGCTGACAGGAATGCTGGAGACCAAGACACATGCAATACTGAAGAGAAGGATCCTACCAACATGCAGGAAAGCAAGGGTAAGCCTGAAGCCACAACTACCATAAGTTTTCGGTATTGTGTCATTCTTTGTAGACGTTTCGATATCAAGCATGTCTTTTTCAAATTTATTATATATAAATATTTATTTCATTTCATTATTTTTATTATTATCATCATCATCATCATCATCATCGTCATCATTAAATTTTTAATAATCTTCTCAATAATCAACTTCAAATTAATCATCCTGATGAAGGCTAGAGCATTTAGTCATTATTCCTGATGAAGGCTAGAGCATCTAGTCATTATTCCTGATGAAAGCTAGTCATTATTCCTGATGAAGGCTAGAGCATCCAGTCATTATTCCTGATGTAGGCTAGAGCATTTCCTGATGAAGGCTAGAGCATCTAGTCATTATTCCTGATGAAGGCTAGAGCATCTAGTCATTATTCCTGATGAAGGCAGGAACATCTAGTCATTATTCGTGATGAAGGCTAGAGCATCTAGTCATTATTCCTGATGAAGGCAGGAGCATCTAGTCATTATTCCTGATGAAGGCTAGAGCATCTAGTCATTATTCCTGATGAAGGCTAGTCATTATTCCTGACGAAGGCTCGAGCATCTAGTCATTATTCCTGATGAAGGCAGGAGCATCTAGTCATTATTCCTGATGAAGGCTAGAGCATCTAGTCATTATTCCTGATGAAGGCAGGAACATCTAGTCATTATTCCTGATGAAGGCTAGAGCATCTAGTCATTATTCCTGATGAAGGCAGGAGCATCTAGTCATTATTCCTGATAAAGGCTAGAGCATCTAGTCATTATTCCTGATGAAGGCGAGAGCATCTAGTCATTATTCCTGATGAAGGCTAGAGCATTCTAGTCATTATTCCTGATGAAGGCTAGAGCATCTAGTCATTATTCCTGCTGAAGGCTAGAGCATCTAGTCATTATTCCTAATGAAGCTAGAGCATCTAGTCATTATTCCTGATGAAGGCTAGAGCATCTAGTCATTATTCCTGATGAAGGCAGGAGCATCTAGTCATTATTCCTGATGGAGGCTAGAGTATCTAGTTGATGAAGGCTAGTCATTATTCCTGATGAAGGCCTGATGAAGGCTAGAGCATTTAGTGGAAATGTGAGAGAATACAATTTCAAGTTGATTATTGAAAAGGTGATTGTAAAACTTGAATGACAATGACTCTCATGATAATCAACACAAGGGGAGACTAAGCCATTTAAATATATATAACAATAATAATATTGTGTGTTTGCGACTTGAGACCTCTATAGATAATTATACACTTTACTGTATGGACTTGATGCATAGCTGATATCTCTCTCTGTGTGCTCTCTCTTAGTAAAAATGTTGCATAGCTACTATAACTATGCCAAAGTTAACTGCTACTTTAAGTGGGATACCTCAAAGTCGTCAAGGCCTGAGTTGCTAGTGTGGCTCCTGATGATTTAAAAGTGCTGTGGACAGTTCAAATATGTAGGTGTGACTACAGGCTCCAGTGAGAGTGCTTTCAATAGGTGTTAAAACATGAGTAACCAACCAGCTGCTTCATCACCTCATCGCGTTTTAGCACCTAATACATGACCCCCTCCTGTGTGATGTCCACATCTATGACACCCTCCTGTGTGATATCCACATCTATGACCCTCTCCTGTGTGACGTCCACATCTATGACCCCCACCTGTGTGATGCCAACATCTATGACCCCCTCCCGTGTGACGTCCACATCTATGACCCCCTCCTGTGTGATATCCACATCTATGACCCTCTCCTGTGTGACGTCCACATCTATGACCCCCACCTGTGTGATGCCAACATCTATGACCACCTCCCGTGTGACGCCAACATCTATGACCACCTCCCGTGTGACGTCAACATCTATGACCCCCTCCTGTGTGATGCCAACATCTATGACCCCCTCCCGTGTGACGTCCACATCTATGACCCCCTCCTGTGTGATGTCCACATCTATGACCCCCTCCTGTGTGACGTCCACATCTATGACACCCTCCTGTGTGATGCCCACATCTATGACAACCTCTCCTGTGTGATGTCCACATCTATGACACCCTCCTGTGTGATATACACATCTACATATGACCCCTCCTGTGTTACATCCACATCTATGACCCTCTCCTGTGTGACGTCCACATCTATGACCTCCTCCTGTGTGATGTCCACATCTATGACCCCCTCCTGTGTGATGTCCACATCTATGACCCCCTCCTGTGTGATGTCCACATCTATGACCCTCTCCTGTGTGATGTCCACATCTATGACCCCCTCCTGTGTGACGTCCACTTCTATGACACCCTCCTGTGTGATGTCCACATCTATGACCCCCTACTGTGTGACGTCCACATCTATGACCCCCTCCTGTGTGATGTCCACATCTATGACCCCCTCCTGTGTGATGTCCACATCTATGACCCCCTCCTGTGTGATGCCACATCTATGACACCTCCTGGCAGTCATCTCTTCTAGCCAGCCCAGCACAGAATAAAGCAGATGCGTACAAGAAATTGATGGCATCTGCACACGAGTGATGCTTGTTAAGCATCTTCTCAATGTCCAGCACGCATTTTCTTGCTGACATAAGCTATTAGCCCCCCCTTTAATATTAGCCCCCCCTTTAACAACCAGGCATTGAAAACAGCCATAACAGGTCCCCATCCTAAACATACGTACACGTAGCAGGTGGTGAGTATAGCCTTCTTCTTGTCCCAGTTGCGTGCCTTCTTGATAAACTTTCTCTTCTCCTTCTGCTCCTCCTCAGGTGTGAGGTACTGCACGGCCTTGGACAGAGACGACCAGCGATTCAACTCCTTATTGTCGCTCCACAGGATCTGAGGTGAAAGGTCATGCAGAGAGCCAATAAGGAAACCCACCAGCATCACTACACAGAGCAGGGCACGGGCAAAAGCTTACGTAAAATGTCATTATCTATCTCTCTTCTCTCTCACACCATTCCTCTCCATCTCTCCCCAACCCGCTCTCCCGCCCACTCCACCACCATTTTTGCCAAGTTCTTAAGGTGAGAAATAGCTGAGGTGGGCGTGTGTGTTTTGAGTATAGAATACTGGTCACTACCTCGTCAATGGAGAGTCCAAAGTCGTTAGGCTCCACTTGTCTATAGCGGAACAACTCTCCCTTCAAGTGGCCCTCGTGTTTGTACCTCTGCAATAGGTCAGAGTCTGCAGCACACTCCTCCTCCTCCCTCCCCCTCCCCCTCCTACGCTTCCTCTTCTTCATCGACTTATCCTCTTCTTCATCTTGGGGGAGGTAATCTGCATCCATCTTAAAGCAATCATAACATATTATCACCTGAGGCATTCATATTATCACCCGAGGCATTCATATTATCACCCGAGGCATTCATATTATCACTTGAGGCAGGTTGAAGTAGGTTGACAATAGGACACACACTGGACCAATACCACACTGGGTTGAGGCAGGTTGAAGTAGGTTGACAATAGCTCTATAGGGGCACACACTGGACCAACACCACACTGGGTGGAGGCAGGTTGAAGTAGGTTGACAATAGCTCTATGGGGACACACACTGGACCAACACCACACTGAGTGGAGGCAGGTTGAAGTAGGTTGACAATAGCTCTACGGGGGCACACACTGGACCAACACCACACTGAGTGGAGGCAGGTTGAAGTAGGTTGACAATAGCTCTACGGGGGGCACACACTGGACCAACACCACACTGGGCGGAGGCAGGTTGAAGTAAGTTGACAATAGCTCTACGGGGGCACACACTGGACCAATACCACACTGGGTGGTGGAGACATGTATCTATATAGCTGTCCTCACATTGAAGTCTGTTAGACTTTCAGGATTCCAGTCTTCTCCTGAGAGGATACAATATCATGCTATAAACAGCTGGTGTGTGTGTGTGTGTGTGTGTGTGTGTGTGTGCGTGGGTAGTGAGCATGGAGAGAAAGGCCATGCACTTACCCTCCATATCTGAGAACTCGGGCTTATCTTCCTCCTCTGCTACATCCTGGTAGTAGTTATCATCGAAGACTTTCTGCATCACACCATCATATGCCTCAGGGTCAAAGTCTGCCTCCAAGTCCTTCATGCTCAGTCCAAATGATGCCACAGGGTTGCCTAGCAACACCAGGATAGAAGTAAGAGGTGTCACAAACTGCTCAAGCCAGTGGTGGCTGGTAAGGGGATCTCAGCTTTATTCACTTCAAAAACAATGGGCTGGTTAACCTTTGTACTTTGCTCAAAACTTCACTAGGGCCTTCAGAAAAGAACCACCTCCATCACTAGTGGCATGTGTGCTCATGCAGGCCATGACTAGTGGCATGTGTGCCATGACTAGTGGCATGTGTGCTCATGTGTGCAATGACTAGTGGCATGTGTGCTCATGTGTGCCATGACTAGTGGCATGTGTGCTCATGTGTGCCATGACTAGTGGCATGGTGCTCACGCTATAGCTAGAGCTAAGACCAAACATTGCCCTACAACCACGAGTGTCCTAGCCCTACAACCATGGGCTACAACTAGCCCTAGGGATACAACCACACCCTCGTGTAGTTTCTTCACTAGTAAGCCATGAGCTGGCCATTAGAGATCTTGCACCCGGAACAAGATTTCCTGTGGCAGGTAGTGATGACCGATGACCCTCTAAGACACACCTCAGCCACGCCTCTTCTCATCACAGGAGAGAGCTTGCGTTGCTCACGAGCTATCGTGATCTCCTGCACATGCTCAAACTGATGCAGGACAACCACAACAACCAGAGTGGGTGGAAACATTCTTTGTCACGCCTAGTGCTACACTGCATTATGACACATTGTGTTAAATTACAATGTTGCATTACACTGTGTTACACCACATTATGTTGTTACACAGCATTAGATTGCATTACAAAGTATCACACAGCATTATGTTGCATTAGTAAGAACTGAATTAGACTTGCCAGTAATGCGGGACAACTTCTCCAGCTTCTCGGTCATCTCCTTGTGCTGGAGGTTCCTCAGTCTCCTCACCTCCTCCTTCCTGTCCTGTGCCTCGTAAGCTTTCTTCTCCGTCCTTTCCTTCCTCTTCTTCTTCCTCCGGTCATCCTCGCGACGCACAGAGCCCCCCAGAGTCCGGGGGTACGAGGTGATCTTAACACACATATTTGGTGGGAAGAAATACACGTTACCATGGAAATGTACTTACACCTCACACACACAACAGCAACACACGAACTGTCGAACAGCTCGAACAAGACTCGGGTTTGATGCAGGCCTGGAGGTAGAACATTATGCTCCTGTCACTAAGTGCACAGTTGCTCATGCAGGGGTGCACGGTTGCTCCTGCAGGGGTGCATGGTTGCTCATGCAGGGGTGCACAGTTGCTCATGCAGGGGTGCACAGTTGCTCATGCAGGGGTGCAAAGTTGCTCATGCAGGAGTGCACGGCTGCTCATGCAGGGGTGCACGGTTGCTCATGCAGGGGTGCACGGTTGCTCATGCAGGGGTGCACGGTTGCTCATGCAGGGGTGCATGGTTGCTCATGCAGGGGTGCACAGTTGCTCATGCAGGGGTGCAAAGTTGCTCATGCAGGGGTGCATGGTTGCTCATGCAGGGGTGCACAGTTGCTCATGCAGGGGTGCAAAGTTGCTCATGCAGGGGTGCACAGTTGCTCATGCAGGGGTGCAAAGTTGCTCATGCAGGGGTACATGGTTGCTCATGCAGGGGTGACGGTTGCTCATGCAGGGGTGCACGGTTGCTCATGCAGGGGTGCACGGTTGCTCATGCAGGGGTGCACGGTTGCTCATGCAGGGGTGCACGGTTGCTCATGCAGGGGTGCACGGTTGCTCATGCAGGGGTGCATAGTTGCTCATGCAGGGGTGCATGGTTGCTCCTGCAGGGTTGACGGTTGCTCATGCAGGGGTGCACGGTTGCTCATGCAGGGGTGCACGGTTGCTCCTGCAGGGGTGCACAGTTGCTCCTGCAGGGATGATGAGTGTCCTCCAGTTGCCAGACACTGCAGTTGTCAATCTAAATGGACTTGGTTAATTAAGTGCCCCATGGCATCTCTGTGAAGCGCTGGCCTCCCAAGCATATCAGTTCTGCGCATGTGTGCTAGAAGCACATGTGCAAGACTACATGTACATGACAATTATCCAGAGGAAAAGTTGGAGAGATAGTGTGTTACGACTCGTGGCTGAAGAAGTGCAGCAGTCCGTTGCTCAAGATAGCTCCCTCACCTTCTCTGGCTCGCTTAGCTCATCCTATACCTCCAGGCCTAAAATATCATGTGCAGTATTCTCGTAATTTAGGTAGAATAATGAATGGGTGTCCATTATTTAGTGCAAGTGCCTATAAGCTGTTTGGCGATGGGCTTCTTCCAAGTCTGGACATCCATTTATGTGTGGGGTGCTAGGCAACCATGTGTTTATGTGTGGGTGCTAGGCAACCATGTGTTTATGTGTGGGGTGCTAGGCAACCATGTGTTTATGTGTGGGTGCTAGGCAACCATGTGTTTATGTGTGGGGTGCTAGGCAACCATGTGTTTATGTGTGGGGTGCTAGGCAACCATGTGTTTGCACAATCTCTTCCTCCCCTTCACATCACACACATGTGCTCCTCTGAAGTGAACTAAAGGTCAGCCATATTGTCGCTTAGGTACCTTTCTGAACGTGTACCCATTTTCCATAGCCTTCTGTAAGTAAGTGAGCTTAGTGGCAGAGGACAGCTCATAGGCACTGCTGCTGTGGGGGGCCTAACCAGCCAGGGAGTAGTGGACTGCTCACTCCTCCTAGCTGACTGGTGTTGTGGGGCTAGAAGTGAAGGGGTCAATGGAGAAACACGGCAGGCAAAACTGCCCCTACCTCCGCTAGGCCGCCCCTGCCTCTAGGCCACCCCTGCCTCTAGGCCGCCCCCGCCAATGCCTCTAGGCCGCCTTTGCCTCTAGGCCGCCACTGCCTCTAGGCCGCCCCTACCTCTAGGCCGCCCCTGCCTCTAGGCCGCCTTTGCCTCTAGGCCGCCTTTGCCTCTAGGCCGCCACTGCCTCTAGACCGCTCCTGCCTCTAGGCCGCCCCTGCCTCTAGGCCGCCACTGCCTCTAGGCCGCCCCTACCTCTAGGCCGCCCCTGCCTCTAGGCTGCCACTGCCTCTAGGCCGCCCCTACCTCTAGGCCGCCCCTGCCTCTAGGCTGCCCCTCATCTATCCTCACCAGGTCAGCATCAGGCTCCTCAAACCTGAAGTTATACTTCCTCTCAAACACTTCTTGCCGCTCTAGAGCTTCTTCATCGTCCGAGTCACTGGGTGGAGCTTCAGCTTCACTGGATGCGGCCTCAGGCTCAGACTCCACTATCTCATTGTAAGTAGGTACTCTATAACAACATGACATTATAAAAGTCATAATTAATATCTTATAAGTCATAATTAATATCTTATGTCATAATTAATACCATATAAAAGTCATAATTAAAGTCATAATTAATATCTTAATTATTATCTTATAAGTCATAATTAATATCTTATAAGTCATAATTGATATCTTAGTCATAATTGATATCTTAGTCATACTTGATATCCTATAGTCATTTAATATCTTATAGTCATAATTAAAATCTTATAGTCATAATTAATATCTTATAGTGAAAATTAATATCTTATAAGTCATAATTAATATCTTATGTCATAATTAATATCTTATAGTCATAATTAATATCTTATAAGTCATAATTAATATCTTATGTCATAATTAATATCTTATAGTCATAATTAATATCTTATAAGTCATAATTAATATCTTATTAATATCTTATAAGTCATAAATAATATCTTGTCATAATTAATATCTTATAGTTATAATTAATATCCTATAGTCATATATCCTATAGTCATAATTAATATAATAATTAATATCTTATAAAAGTCATAATTAATATCATATAAAAGTCACAATTAATATCATATAAAAGTAATATTTAATTACCTTATGAGTTTAATTACTTTATGAGAGATAGTTACATGCTAAATGTTGAGTCAAAAAATATTTGAGGATTCCGATGATCAAAAACTGACACTTGGTGACAGTGAAGTGGGTGTGGCCTGTTTACTCTGCAGTTTCAAATTTGCTACCATATATAGCATCCTGCTACTAGCTGTGTGAGAGGCCACCATATATAGCATCCTATGGACCCTACTAGCTGTGTGAGAGGCCACCATATATAGCATCCTATGGACCCTACTAGCTGTGTGAGAGGCAACCATATATAGCATCCTATATGGACCCCCACTAGCTGTGTGAGAGGCCACCATATATAGCATCCTATATGGACCCTACTAGCTGTGTGAGAGGCCACCATATATAGCATCCTATATGGACCATACTAGCTGTGTGAGAGGCCACCATATATAGCTCCTATATGGACCTACTAGCTGTGTGAGAGGCCACCATATATAGCATCCTATATGGACCCTCTGTGTGAGAGGCCACCATATATAGCATCCTATATGGACCCTACTAGCTGTGTGAGAGGCCACCATATATAGCATCCTATATGGACCCTACTAGCTGTGTGAGAGGCCACCATATATAGCATCCTACATATGGACCCTACTAGCTGTGTGAGAGGCCACCATATATAGCATCCTATATGGACCCTACTAGCTGGAGGCCACCATATATAGCATCCTATATGGACCCTACTAGCTGTGTGAGAGGCCACCATATATAGCATCCTATATGGACCCTACTAGCTGTGTGAGAGGCCACCATATATAGCATCCTATATGGACCCTACTAGCTGTCTGAGAGGCCACCATATATAGCATCCTATATGGACCCCTACTAGCTGTGTGAGAGGCCACCATATATAGCATCCTATATGGACCCTACTAGCTGTGTGAGAGGCCACCATATATAGCATCCTATATGGACCCTACTAGCTGTGTGAGAGGCCACCATATATAGCATCCTATATGGACCCCTACTAGCTGTGTGAGAGGCCACCATACATAGCATCCTATATGGACCCTACTAGCTGTGTGAGAGGCCACCATATATAGCATCCTATATGGACCCTACTAGCTGTGTGAGAGGCCACCATATATAGCATCCTATATGGACCCTACTAGCTGTGTGAGAGGCCACCATATATAGCATCCTATATGGACCCTACTAGCTGTGTGAGAGGCCACCATATATAGCATCCTATATGGACCCTACTAGCTGTGTGAGAGGCCACCATATATAGCATCCTATATGGACCCTACTATAGCATCCTATATGGACCCTACTAGCTGTGTGAGAGGCCACCATATATAGCATCCTATATGGACCCTACTAGCTGTGTGAGAGGCCACCATATATAGCTCCTATATGGACCCTACTAGCTGTGTGAGAGGCCACCATATATAGCATCCTATATGGACCCTACTAGCTGTGTGAGAGGCCAGCATCCTATATGGACCCTACTAGCTGTCTGAGAGGCCACCATATATAGCATCCTATATGGACCCTACTAGCTGTGTGAGAGGCCACCATATATAGCATCCTATATGGACCCTACTAGCTGTGTGAGAGGCCACCATATATAGCTCCTATATGGACCCTACTAGCTGTGTGAGAGGCCACCATATATAGCATCCTATATGGACCCTACTAGCTGTGTGAGAGGCCAGCATCCTATATGGACCCTACTAGCTGTCTGAGAGGCCACCATATATAGCATCCTATATGGACCCCTACTAGCTGTGTGAGAGGCCACCATATATAGCATCCTATATGGACCCTACTAGCTGTGTGAGAGGCCACCATATATAGCATCCTGTATGGACCCTACTAGCTGTGTGAGAGGCCACCATATATAGCATCCTATACTACTAGCTGTGTGAGAGGCCACCATATATAGCATCCTATATGGACCCCTACTAGCTGTGTGAGAGGCCACCATATATAGCATCCTATATGGACCCTACTAGCTGTGTGAGAGGCCACCATATATAGCATCCTATATGGACCCTACTAGCTGTGTGAGAGGCCACCATATATAGCATCCTATATGGACCCTACTAGCTGTGTGAGAGGCCACCATATATAGCATCCTGTATGGACCCTACTAGCTGTGTGAGAGGCCACCATATATAGCATCCTATATGGACCCTACTAGCTGTGTGAGAGGCCACCATATATAGCATCCTATATGGACCCTACTTATATAGCATCCTATATGGACCCTACTAGCTGTGTGAGAGGCCACCATATATAGCATCCTATATGGACCCTACTAGCTGTGTGAGAGGCCACCATATATAGCATCCTATATGGACCCCTACTAGCTGTGTGAGAGGCCACCATATATAGCATCCTATATGGACCCTACTAGCTGTGTGAGAGGCCACCATATATAGCATCCTATATGGACCCTACTAGCTGTGTGAGAGGCCACCATATATAGCATCCTATATGGACCCTACTAGCTGTGTGAGAGGCCACCATATATAGCATCCTGTATGGACCCTACTAGCTGTGTGAGAGGCCACCATATATAGCATCCTATATGGACCCTACTAGCTGTGTGAGAGGCCACCATATATAGCATCCTATATGGACCCTACTAGCTGTGTGAGAGGCCACCATATATAGCATCCTATATGGACACTACTAGCTGTGTGAGAGGCCACCATATATAGCATCCTATATGGACACTACTAGCTGTGTGAGAGGCCACCATATATAGCATCCTATATGGACCCTACTAGCTGTGTGAGAGGCCACCATATATAGCATCCTATATGGACCTTACTAGCTGTGTGAGAGGCCACCATATATAGCATCCTATATGGACACTACTAGCTTGAGAGACCACCATATATGGCATCAGTGACATCAAAGCTGTGACTTCATTTTACTAATTCACATTATTCCCCCATTGTGTCACTGATTCTGTTCCATTAATTAATGAGTTCACATCCACTTCATCTCTATCATGGCCTAGTCCCTGGGAACTCTCACTTCATCTCTATCACCTGGGAACCCTCACTCCATCTCTATCATGGCCTAGTGCCTGGGAACACTTCATCTCTATCATGGCCTAGTACCTGGGAACCCTCACTTCATCTCTATCATGGCCTAGTCCCTGGGAACTCTCACTTCATCTCTATCATGGCCTAGTCCCTGGGAACCCTCACTTCATCTCTATCATGGCCTAGTACCTGGGAACCCTCACTTCATCTCTATCATGGCCTAGTACCTGGGAACCCTCACTTCATCTCTATCATGGCCTAGTACCTGGGAACTCTCACTTCATCTCTATCATGGCCTAGTACCTGGGAACCCTCACTTCATCTCTATCATGGCCTAGTACCTGGGAACTCTCTCTTCATCTCTATCATGGTCTAGTACCTGGGAACTCTCACTTCATCTCTATCATGGCCTAGTACCTGGGAACCCTCACTTCATCTCTATCATGGTCTAGTCCCTGGGAACTCTCACTTCATCTCTATCATGGCCTAGTACCTGGGAACCCTCACTTCATCTCTATCATGGCCTAGTACCTGGGAACCCTCACTTCATCTCTATCATGGCCTAGTCCCTGGGAACCCTCACTTCATCTCTATCATGGTCTAGTCCCTGGGAACCCTCACTTCATCTCTATCATGGCCTAGTACCTGGGAACTCTCACTTCATCTCTATCATGGCCTAGTACCTGGGAACCCTCACTTCATCTCTATCATGGCCTAGTCCCTTGGAACCCTCACTTCATCTCTATCATGGCCTAGTACCTGGGAACTCTCACTTCATCTCTAACATGGCCTAGTACCTGGGAACTCTCACTTCATCTCTATCATGGCCTAGTCCCTGGGAACCCTCACTTCATCTCTATCATGGCCTAGTCCCTGGGAACTCTCACTTCATCTCTATCATGGCCAAGTACCTGGGAACCCTCACTTCATCTCTATCATGGCCTAGTACCTGGGAACTCTCACTTCATCTCTATCATGGCCTAGTACCTGGGAACCCTCACTTCATCTCTATCATGGCCTAGTCCCTGGGAACTCTCACTTCATCTCTATCATGGCCTAGTACCTGGGAACCCTCACTTCATCTCTATCATGGCCTAGTACCTGGGAACTCTCACTTCATCTCTATCATGGCCTAGTACCTGGGAACCCTCACTTCATCTCTATCATGGCCTAGTATAGTCCCTGGGAACTCTCACTTCATCTCTATCATGGCCTAGTACCTGGGAACCCTCACTTCATCTCTATCATGGCCTAGTCCCTGGGAACCCTCACTTCATCTCTATCATGGCCTAGTACCTGGGAACCCTCACTTCATCTCTATCATGGTCTAGTACCTGGGAACCCTCACTTCATCTCTATCATGGCCTAGTACCTGGGAACTCTCACTTCATCTCTATCATGGCCTAGTACTGGGAACTCTCACTTCATCTCTATCATGGCCTAGTACCTGGGAACCCTCACTTCATCTCTATCATGGCCTAGTCCCTGGGAACTCTCACTTCATCTCTATCATGGCCTAGTACCTGGGAACCCTCACTTCATCTCTATCATGGCCTAGTACCTGGGAACTCTCACTTCATCTCTATCATGGCCTAGTCCCTGGGAACCCTCACTTCATCTCTATCATGGGCTAGTACCTGGGAACCCTAACTTCATCTCTATCATGGCCTAGTACCTGGGAACCCTCACTTCATCTCTATCATGGCCTAGTACCTGGGAACTCTCACTTCATCTCTATCATGGCCTAGTACCTGGGAACCCTCACTTCATCTCTATCATGGCCTAGTACCTGGGAACCCTCACTTCATCTCTATCATGGCCTAGTACCACTTCATCTCTATCATGGTCTAGTACCTGGGAACCCTCACTTCATCTCTATCATGGCCTAGTACCTGGGAACTCTCACTTCATCTCTATCATGGCCTAGTACTGGGAACTCTCACTTCATCTCTATCATGGCCTAGTACCTGGGAACTCTCACTTCATCTCTATCATGGCCTAGTACTGGGAACTCTCACTTCATCTCTATCATGGCCTAGTACCTGGGAACCCTCACTTCATCTCTATCATGGCCTAGTCCCTGGGAACTCTCACTTCATCTCTATCATGGCCTAGTACCTGGGAACCCTCACTTCATCTCTATCATGGCCTAGTACCTGGGAACTCTCACTTCATCTCTATCATGGCCTAGTCCCTGGGAACCCTCACTTCATCTCTATCATGGGCTAGTACCTGGGAACCCTAACTTCATCTCTATCATGGCCTAGTACCTGGGAACCCTCACTTCATCTCTATCATGGCCTAGTACCTGGGAACTCTCACTTCATCTCTATCATGGCCTAGTACCTGGGAACCCTCACTTCATCTCTATCATGGCCTAGTACCTGGGAACCCTCACTTCATCTCTATCATGGCCTAGTACCACTTCATCTCTATCATGGTCTAGTACCTGGGAACCCTCACTTCATCTCTATCATGGCCTAGTACCTGGGAACTCTCACTTCATCTCTATCATGGCCTAGTACTGGGAACTCTCACTTCATCTCTATCATGGCCTAGTACCTGGGAACTCTCACTTCATCTCTATCATGGCCTAGTACCTGGGAACCCTCACTTCATCTCTATCATGGCCTAGTCCCTGGGAACCCTCACTTCATCTCTATCATGGCCTAGTACCTGGGAACTCTCACTTCATCTCTATCATGGCCTAGTACCTGGGAACCCTCACTTCATCTCTATCATGGCCTAGTACCTGGGAACTCTCACTTCATCTCTATCATGGTCTAGTCCCTGGGAACCCTCACTTCATCTCTATCATGGCCTAGTCCCTGGAAACCCTCACTTCATCTCTATCATGGCCTAGTCCCTGGGAACACTCACTTCATCTCTATCATGGCCTAGTACCTGGGAACCCTCACTTCATCTCTATCATGGCCTAGTACCTGGGAACTCTCACTTCATCTCTATCATGGCCTAGTACCTGGGAACCCTCACTTCATCTCTATCATGGCCTAGTATAGTCCCTGGGAACTCTCACTTCATCTCTATCATGGCCTAGTACCTGGGAACCCTCACTTCATCTCTATCATGGCCTAGTCCCTGGGAACTCTCACTTCATCTCTATCATGGCCTAGTACCTGGGAACCCTCACTTCATCTCTATCATGGCCTAGTACCTGGGAACTCTCACTTCATCTCTATCATGGCCTAGTACCTGGGAACCCTCACTTCATCTCTATCATGGCCTAGTATAGTCCCTGGGAACTCTCACTTCATCTCTATCATGGCCTAGTACCTGGGAACCCTCACTTCATCTCTATCATGGCCTAGTACCTGGGAACTCTCACTTCATCTCTATCATGGCCTAGTCCCTGGGAACCCTCACTTCATCTCTATCATGGGCTAGTACCTGGGAACCCTAACTTCATCTCTATCATGGCCTAGTACCTGGGAACCCTCACTTCATCTCTATCATGGCCTAGTACCTGGGAACTCTCACTTCATCTCTATCATGGCCTAGTACCTGGGAACCCTCACTTCATCTCTATCATGGCCTAGTACCTGGGAACCCTCACTTCATCTCTATCATGGCCTAGTACCACTTCATCTCTATCATGGTCTAGTACCTGGGAACCCTCACTTCATCTCTATCATGGCCTAGTACCTGGGAACTCTCACTTCATCTCTATCATGGCCTAGTACTGGGAACTCTCACTTCATCTCTATCATGGCCTAGTACCTGGGAACTCTCACTTCATCTCTATCATGGCCTAGTACCTGGGAACCCTCACTTCATCTCTATCATGGCCTAGTCCCTGGGAACCCTCACTTCATCTCTATCATGGCCTAGTACCTGGGAACTCTCACTTCATCTCTATCATGGCCTAGTACCTGGGAACCCTCACTTCATCTCTATCATGGCCTAGTACCTGGGAACTCTCACTTCATCTCTATCATGGCCTAGTACCTGGGAACCCTCACTTCATCTCTATCATGGCCTAGTCCCTGGGAACCCTCACTTCATCTCTATCATGGCCTAGTACCTGGGAACTCTCACTTCATCTCTATCATGGCCTAGTACCTGGGAACCCTCACTTCATCTCTATCATGGCCTAGTACCTGGGAACTCTCACTTCATCTCTATCATGGTCTAGTCCCTGGGAACCCTCACTTCATCTCTATCATGGCCTAGTCCCTGGGAACCCTCACTTCATCTCTATCATGGCCTAGTCCCTGGGAACTCTCACTTCATCTCTATCATGGCCTAGTACCTGGGAACCCTCACTTCATCTCTATCATGGCCTAGTACCTGGGAACTCTCACTTCATCTCTATCATGGCCTAGTACCTGGGAACCCTCACTTCATCTCTATCATGGCCTAGTATAGTCCCTGGGAACTCTCACTTCATCTCTATCATGGCCTAGTACCTGGGAACCCTCACTTCATCTCTATCATGGCCTAGTCCCTGGGAACTCTCACTTCATCTCTATCATGGCCTAGTACCTGGGAACCCTCACTTCATCTCTATCATGGCCTAGTACCTGGGAACTCTCACTTCATCTCTATCATGGCCTAGTACCTGGGAACCCTCACTTCATCTCTATCATGGCCTAGTATAGTCCCTGGGAACTCTCACTTCATCTCTATCATGGCCTAGTACCTGGGAACCCTCACTTCATCTCTATCATGGCCTAGTACCTGGGAACTCTCACTTCATCTCTATCATGGCCTAGTCCCTGGGAACCCTCACTTCATCTCTATCATGGGCTAGTACCTGGGAACCCTAACTTCATCTCTATCATGGCCTAGTACCTGGGAACCCTCACTTCATCTCTATCATGGCCTAGTACCTGGGAACTCTCACTTCATCTCTATCATGGCCTAGTACCTGGGAACCCTCACTTCATCTCTATCATGGCCTAGTACCTGGGAACCCTCACTTCATCTCTATCATGGCCTAGTACCACTTCATCTCTATCATGGTCTAGTACCTGGGAACCCTCACTTCATCTCTATCATGGCCTAGTACCTGGGAACTCTCACTTCATCTCTATCATGGCCTAGTACTGGGAACTCTCACTTCATCTCTATCATGGCCTAGTACCTGGGAACTCTCACTTCATCTCTATCATGGCCTAGTACCTGGGAACCCTCACTTCATCTCTATCATGGCCTAGTCCCTGGGAACCCTCACTTCATCTCTATCATGGCCTAGTACCTGGGAACTCTCACTTCATCTCTATCATGGCCTAGTACCTGGGAACCCTCACTTCATCTCTATCATGGCCTAGTACCTGGGAACTCTCACTTCATCTCTATCATGGCCTAGTACCTGGGAACCCTCACTTCATCTCTATCATGGCCTAGTCCCTGGGAACCTTCACTTCATCTCTATCATGGCCTAGTACCTGGGAACTCTCACTTCATCTCTATCATGGCCTAGTACCTGGGAACCCTCACTTCATCTCTATCATGGCCTAGTACCTGGGAACTCTCACTTCATCTCTATCATGGTCTAGTCCCTGGGAACCCTCACTTCATCTCTATCATGGCCTAGTCCCTGGGAACCCTCACTTCATCTCTATCATGGCCTAGTCCCTGGGAACTCTCACTTCATCTCTATCATGGCCTAGTACCTGGGAACCCTCACTTCATCTCTATCATGGCCTAGTACCTGGGAACTCTCACTTCATCTCTATCATGGCCTAGTACCTGGGAACCCTCACTTCATCTCTATCATGGCCTAGTATAGTCCCTGGGAACTCTCACTTCATCTCTATCATGGCCTAGTACCTGGGAACCCTCACTTCATCTCTATCATGGCCTAGTCCCTGGGAACTCTCACTTCATCTCTATCATGGCCTAGTACCTGGGAACCCTCACTTCATCTCTATCATGGCCTAGTACCTGGGAACTCTCACTTCATCTCTATCATGGCCTAGTACCTGGGAACCCTCACTTCATCTCTATCATGGCCTAGTATAGTCCCTGGGAACTCTCACTTCATCTCTATCATGGCCTAGTACCTGGGAACCCTCACTTCATCTCTATCATGGCCTAGTACCTGGGAACTCTCACTTCATCTCTATCATGGCCTAGTCCCTGGGAACCCTCACTTCATCTCTATCATGGGCTAGTACCTGGGAACCCTAACTTCATCTCTATCATGGCCTAGTACCTGGGAACCCTCACTTCATCTCTATCATGGCCTAGTACCTGGGAACTCTCACTTCATCTCTATCATGGCCTAGTACCTGGGAACCCTCACTTCATCTCTATCATGGCCTAGTACCTGGGAACCCTCACTTCATCTCTATCATGGCCTAGTACCACTTCATCTCTATCATGGTCTAGTACCTGGGAACCCTCACTTCATCTCTATCATGGCCTAGTACCTGGGAACTCTCACTTCATCTCTATCATGGCCTAGTACTGGGAACTCTCACTTCATCTCTATCATGGCCTAGTACCTGGGAACTCTCACTTCATCTCTATCATGGCCTAGTACCTGGGAACCCTCACTTCATCTCTATCATGGCCTAGTCCCTGGGAACCCTCACTTCATCTCTATCATGGCCTAGTACCTGGGAACTCTCACTTCATCTCTATCATGGCCTAGTACCTGGGAACCCTCACTTCATCTCTATCATGGCCTAGTACCTGGGAACTCTCACTTCATCTCTATCATGGCCTAGTACCTGGGAACCCTCACTTCATCTCTATCATGGCCTAGTCCCTGGGAACCCTCACTTCATCTCTATCATGGCCTAGTACCTGGGAACTCTCACTTCATCTCTATCATGGCCTAGTACCTGGGAACCCTCACTTCATCTCTATCATGGCCTAGTACCTGGGAACTCTCACTTCATCTCTATCATGGTCTAGTCCCTGGGAACCCTCACTTCATCTCTATCATGGCCTAGTCCCTGGGAACCCTCACTTCATCTCTATCATGGCCTAGTCCCTGGGAACTCTCACTTCATCTCTATCATGGCCTAGTACCTGGGAACCCTCACTTCATCTCTATCATGGCCTAGTACCTGGGAACTCTCACTTCATCTCTATCATGGCCTAGTACCTGGGAACCCTCACTTCATCTCTATCATGGCCTAGTATAGTCCCTGGGAACTCTCACTTCATCTCTATCATGGCCTAGTACCTGGGAACCCTCACTTCATCTCTATCATGGCCTAGTCCCTGGGAACTCTCACTTCATCTCTATCATGGCCTAGTACCTGGGAACCCTCACTTCATCTCTATCATGGCCTAGTACCTGGGAACTCTCACTTCATCTCTATCATGGCCTAGTACCTGGGAACCCTCACTTCATCTCTATCATGGCCTAGTATAGTCCCTGGGAACTCTCACTTCATCTCTATCATGGCCTAGTACCTGGGAACCCTCACTTCATCTCTATCATGGCCTAGTACCTGGGAACTCTCACTTCATCTCTATCATGGCCTAGTCCCTGGGAACCCTCACTTCATCTCTATCATGGGCTAGTACCTGGGAACCCTAACTTCATCTCTATCATGGCCTAGTACCTGGGAACCCTCACTTCATCTCTATCATGGCCTAGTACCTGGGAACTCTCACTTCATCTCTATCATGGCCTAGTACCTGGGAACCCTCACTTCATCTCTATCATGGCCTAGTACCTGGGAACCCTCACTTCATCTCTATCATGGCCTAGTACCACTTCATCTCTATCATGGTCTAGTACCTGGGAACCCTCACTTCATCTCTATCATGGCCTAGTACCTGGGAACTCTCACTTCATCTCTATCATGGCCTAGTACTGGGAACTCTCACTTCATCTCTATCATGGCCTAGTACCTGGGAACTCTCACTTCATCTCTATCATGGCCTAGTACCTGGGAACCCTCACTTCATCTCTATCATGGCCTAGTCCCTGGGAACCCTCACTTCATCTCTATCATGGCCTAGTACCTGGGAACTCTCACTTCATCTCTATCATGGCCTAGTACCTGGGAACCCTCACTTCATCTCTATCATGGCCTAGTACCTGGGAACTCTCACTTCATCTCTATCATGGCCTAGTACCTGGGAACCCTCACTTCATCTCTATCATGGCCTAGTCCCTGGGAACCCTCACTTCATCTCTATCATGGCCTAGTACCTGGGAACTCTCACTTCATCTCTATCATGGCCTAGTACCTGGGAACCCTCACTTCATCTCTATCATGGCCTAGTACCTGGGAACTCTCACTTCATCTCTATCATGGTCTAGTCCCTGGGAACCCTCACTTCATCTCTATCATGGCCTAGTCCCTGGGAACCCTCACTTCATCTCTATCATGGCCTAGTCCCTGGGAACTCTCACTTCATCTCTATCATGGCCTAGTACCTGGGAACCCTCACTTCATCTCTATCATGGCCTAGTACCTGGGAACTCTCACTTCATCTCTATCATGGCCTAGTACCTGGGAACCCTCACTTCATCTCTATCATGGCCTAGTATAGTCCCTGGGAACTCTCACTTCATCTCTATCATGGCCTAGTACCTGGGAACCCTCACTTCATCTCTATCATGGCCTAGTCCCTGGGAACTCTCACTTCATCTCTATCATGGCCTAGTACCTGGGAACCCTCACTTCATCTCTATCATGGCCTAGTACCTGGGAACTCTCACTTCATCTCTATCATGGCCTAGTACCTGGGAACCCTCACTTCATCTCTATCATGGCCTAGTATAGTCCCTGGGAACTCTCACTTCATCTCTATCATGGCCTAGTACCTGGGAACCCTCACTTCATCTCTATCATGGCCTAGTACCTGGGAACTCTCACTTCATCTCTATCATGGCCTAGTCCCTGGGAACCCTCACTTCATCTCTATCATGGGCTAGTACCTGGGAACCCTAACTTCATCTCTATCATGGCCTAGTACCTGGGAACCCTCACTTCATCTCTATCATGGCCTAGTACCTGGGAACTCTCACTTCATCTCTATCATGGCCTAGTACCTGGGAACCCTCACTTCATCTCTATCATGGCCTAGTACCTGGGAACCCTCACTTCATCTCTATCATGGCCTAGTACCACTTCATCTCTATCATGGTCTAGTACCTGGGAACCCTCACTTCATCTCTATCATGGCCTAGTACCTGGGAACTCTCACTTCATCTCTATCATGGCCTAGTACTGGGAACTCTCACTTCATCTCTATCATGGCCTAGTACCTGGGAACTCTCACTTCATCTCTATCATGGCCTAGTACCTGGGAACCCTCACTTCATCTCTATCATGGCCTAGTCCCTGGGAACCCTCACTTCATCTCTATCATGGCCTAGTACCTGGGAACTCTCACTTCATCTCTATCATGGCCTAGTACCTGGGAACCCTCACTTCATCTCTATCATGGCCTAGTACCTGGGAACTCTCACTTCATCTCTATCATGGCCTAGTACCTGGGAACCCTCACTTCATCTCTATCATGGCCTAGTCCCTGGGAACCCTCACTTCATCTCTATCATGGCCTAGTACCTGGGAACTCTCACTTCATCTCTATCATGGCCTAGTACCTGGGAACCCTCACTTCATCTCTATCATGGCCTAGTACCTGGGAACTCTCACTTCATCTCTATCATGGTCTAGTCCCTGGGAACCCTCACTTCATCTCTATCATGGCCTAGTCCCTGGGAACCCTCACTTCATCTCTATCATGGCCTAGTCCCTGGGAACTCTCACTTCATCTCTATCATGGCCTAGTACCTGGGAACCCTCACTTCATCTCTATCATGGCCTAGTACCTGGGAACTCTCACTTCATCTCTATCATGGCCTAGTACCTGGGAACCCTCACTTCATCTCTATCATGGCCTAGTATAGTCCCTGGGAACTCTCACTTCATCTCTATCATGGCCTAGTACCTGGGAACCCTCACTTCATCTCTATCATGGCCTAGTCCCTGGGAACTCTCACTTCATCTCTATCATGGCCTAGTACCTGGGAACCCTCACTTCATCTCTATCATGGCCTAGTACCTGGGAACTCTCACTTCATCTCTATCATGGCCTAGTACCTGGGAACCCTCACTTCATCTCTATCATGGCCTAGTATAGTCCCTGGGAACTCTCACTTCATCTCTATCATGGCCTAGTACCTGGGAACCCTCACTTCATCTCTATCATGGCCTAGTACCTGGGAACTCTCACTTCATCTCTATCATGGCCTAGTCCCTGGGAACCCTCACTTCATCTCTATCATGGGCTAGTACCTGGGAACCCTAACTTCATCTCTATCATGGCCTAGTACCTGGGAACCCTCACTTCATCTCTATCATGGCCTAGTACCTGGGAACTCTCACTTCATCTCTATCATGGCCTAGTACCTGGGAACCCTCACTTCATCTCTATCATGGCCTAGTACCTGGGAACCCTCACTTCATCTCTATCATGGCCTAGTACCACTTCATCTCTATCATGGTCTAGTACCTGGGAACCCTCACTTCATCTCTATCATGGCCTAGTACCTGGGAACTCTCACTTCATCTCTATCATGGCCTAGTACTGGGAACTCTCACTTCATCTCTATCATGGCCTAGTACCTGGGAACTCTCACTTCATCTCTATCATGGCCTAGTACCTGGGAACCCTCACTTCATCTCTATCATGGCCTAGTCCCTGGGAACCCTCACTTCATCTCTATCATGGCCTAGTACCTGGGAACTCTCACTTCATCTCTATCATGGCCTAGTACCTGGGAACCCTCACTTCATCTCTATCATGGCCTAGTACCTGGGAACTCTCACTTCATCTCTATCATGGTCTAGTCCCTGGGAACCCTCACTTCATCTCTATCATGGCCTAGTCCCTGGGAACCCTCACTTCATCTCTATCATGGCCTAGTCCCTGGGAACTCTCACTTCATCTCTATCATGGCCTAGTACCTGGGAACCCTCACTTCATCTCTATCATGGCCTAGTACCTGGGAACTCTCACTTCATCTCTATCATGGCCTAGTACCTGGGAACCCTCACTTCATCTCTATCATGGCCTAGTATAGTCCCTGGGAACTCTCACTTCATCTCTATCATGGCCTAGTACCTGGGAACCCTCACTTCATCTCTATCATGGCCTAGTCCCTGGGAACTCTCACTTCATCTCTATCATGGCCTAGTACCTGGGAACCCTCACTTCATCTCTATCATGGCCTAGTACCTGGGAACTCTCACTTCATCTCTATCATGGCCTAGTACCTGGGAACCCTCACTTCATCTCTATCATGGCCTAGTATAGTCCCTGGGAACTCTCACTTCATCTCTATCATGGCCTAGTACCTGGGAACCCTCACTTCATCTCTATCATGGTCTAGTACCTGGGAACTCTCACTTCATCTCTATCATGGCCTAGTACCTGGGAACTCTCACTTCATCTCTATCATGGCCTAGTACCTGGGAACCCTCACTTCATCTCTATCATGGCCTAGTACCTGGGAACTCTCACTTCATCTCTATCATGGCCTAGTACCTGGGAACTCTCACTTCATCTCTATCATGGCCTAGTACCTGGGAACCCTCACTTCATCTCTATCATGGCCTAGTACCTGGGAACTCTCACTTCATCTCTATCATGGCCTAGTACCTGGGAACCCTCACTTCATCTCTATCATGGCCTAGTCCCTGGGAACCCTCACTTTATCTCTATCATGGCCTAGGACCAGGAAACCTTCACTTCATCTCTATGACGGTGTCCACGATCCCTTCTCTCGTCTCCTCTAGAAAAGTACAACTCTATGCCTGTAAATTATGTTGACGACTATTTCCTCCTCACTACACTGAGCCTCATCTTCCATCTCTCTCCACTCATCACTGAAAGGCCAAACTAATTTTCCCCTTAAAATTTGTCAGGACAACATTTGATTGTCCCTCGGGCATTTTGACAACACACTCCTTTCCACAACCAGCAATCCTTCCACCTCTCAGCCTGCAACCCTCCTGCAGCACTCAGTCGGCTCATCTGGTCCCTACGAAGCCATGCACCTCCCTCACTCTTGATGTCCCTACGAGGCCATGCACCTCCCTCACTCTTGATGTCTCTACGAAGCTAAGCAACTCCCTCACTCTTGATGTCTCTAAGAAGCTAAGCAACTCCCTCACTCTTGATGTCCCTACGAAGCTAAGCAACTCCCTCACTCTTGATGTCTCTAAGAAGCTAAGCAACTCCCTCACTCTTGATGTCTCTACGAAGCTAAGCAACTCCCTCACTCTTGATGTCCATACGAAGCTAAGCAACTCCCTCACTCTTGATGTCTCTATGAAGCTAAGCAACTCCCTCACTCTTGATGTCCCTACGAAGCTAAGCAACTCCCTCACTCTTGATGTCCCTACGAAGCTAAGCAACTCCCTCACTCTTGATGTCTCTAAGAAGCTAAGCAACTCCCTCACTCTTGATGCCCCTACGAAGCTAAGCAACTCCCTCACTCTTGATGTCTCTACGAAGCTAAGCAACTCCCTCACTCTTGATGTCCCTACGAAGCTAAGCAACTCCCTCACTCTTGATGTCTCTACGAAGCTAAGCAACTCCCTCACTCTTGATGCCCCTACGAAGCTAAGCAACTCCCTCACTCTTGATGTCTCTACGAAGCTAAGCAACTCCCTCACTCTTGATGCCCCTACGAAGCTAAGCAACTCCCTCACTCTTGATGCCCCTACGAAGCTAAGCAACTCCCTCACTCTTGATGTCTCTACGAGGCCATGCACCTCCCTCACTCTTGATGTCTCTATGAAGCTAAGCAACTCCCTCACTCTTGATGCCCCTATGAAGCTAAGCAACTCCCTCACTCTTGATGTCCCTACGAGGCCATGCACCTCCCTCACTCTTGATGTCTCTACGAGGCCATGCACCTCCCTCACTCTTGATGTCTCTACGAAGCTAAGCAACTCCCTCACTCTTGATGCCCCTACAAAGCTAAGCAACTCCCTCACTCTTGATGTCTCTAAGAAGCTAAGCAACTCCCTCACTCTTGATGTCTCTACGAAGCTAAGCAACTCCCTCACTCTTGATGTCTCTAAGAAGCTAAGCAACTCCCTCACTCTTGATGTCCCTACGAAGCTAAGCAACTCCCTCACTCTTGATGTCCCTACGAAGCTAAGCAACTCCCTCACTCTTGATATCTCTAAGAAGCTAAGCAACTCCCTCACTCTTGATGTCTCTACGAGGCCATGCACCTCCCTCACTCTTGATGTCTCTAAGAAGCTAAGCAACTCCCTCACTCTTGATGTCTCTACAAAGCTAAGCAACTCCCTCACTCTTGATGCCCCTACGAAGCTAAGCAACTCCCTCACTCTTGATGTCCCTACGAAGCTAAGCAACTCCCTCACTCTTGATGTCTCTACGAAGCTAAGCAACTCCCTCACTCTTGATGCCCCTACGAAGCTAAGCAACTCCCTCACTCTTGATGTCCCTACGAAGCTAAGCAACTCCCTCACTCTTGATGTCTCTAAGAAGCTAAGCAACTCCCTCACTCTTGATGTCTCTACGAAGCTAAGCAACTCCCTCACTCTTGATGTCCCTACGAAGCTAAGCAACTCCCTCACTCTTGATGTCTCTAAGAAGCTAAGCAACTCCCTCACTCTTGATGTCCTTACGAAGCTAAGCAACTCCCTCACTCTTGATGCCCCTACAAAGCTAAGCAACTCCCTCACTCTTGATGTCTCTAAGAAGCTAAGCAACTCCCTCACTCTTGATGTCCCTACGAAGCTAAGCAACTCCCTCACTCTTGATGTCTCTACGAAGCTAAGCAACTCCCTCAATCTTGATGTCTCTACGAAGCTAAGCAACTCCCTCACTCTTGATGCCCCTACGAAGCTAAGCAACTCCCTCACTCTTGATGTCCTTACGAAGCTAAGCAACTCCCTCACTCTTGATGCCCCTACGAAGCTAAGCAACTCCCTCACTCTTGATGTCTCTAAGAAGCTAAGCAACTCCCTCACTCTTGATGTCCCCACGAAGCTAAGCAACTCCCTCACTCTTGATGTCTCTAAGAAGCTAAGCAACTCCCTCACTCTTGATGTCTCTACGAAGCTAAGCAACTCCCTCACTCTTGATGTCCATACGAAGCTAAGCAACTCCCTCACTCTTGATGTCCCTACGAAGCTAAGCAACTCCCTCACTCTTGATGTCTCTAAGAAGCTAAGCAACTCCCTCACTCTTGATGTCTCTACGAAGCTAAGCAACTCCCTCACTCTTGATGTCTCTACGAGGCCATGCACCTCCCTCACTCTTGATGTCCCTACGAAGCTAAGCAACTCCCTCAATCTTGATGTCTCTACGAAGCTAAGCAACTCCCTCACTCTTGATGTCTCTACGAAGCTAAGCAACTCCCTCACTCTTGATGTCTCTACGAAGCTAAGCAACTCCCTCACTCTTGATGTCCATACGAAGCTAAGCAACTCCCTCACTCTTGATGTCTCTATGAAGCTAAGCAACTCCCTCACTCTTGATGTCCCTACGAAGCTAAGCAACTCCCTCACTCTTGATGTCCCTACGAAGCTAAGCAACTCCCTCACTCTTGATGTCTCTAAGAAGCTAAGCAACTCCCTCACTCTTGATGCCCCTACGAAGCTAAGCAACTCCCTCACTCTTGATGTCCCTACGAGGCCATGCACCTCCCTCACTCTTGATATCTCTAAGAAGCTAAGCAACTCCCTCACTCTTGATGCCCCTACGAAGCTAAGCAACTCCCTCACTCTTGATGTCTCTACGAAGCTAAGCAACTCCCTCACTCTTGATGTCTCTACGAAGCTAAGCAACTCCCTCACTCTTGATGTCCCTACGAAGCTAAGCAACTCCCTCACTTTTGATGTCTCTACAAAGCTAAGCAACTCCCTCACTCTTGATGTCTCTACGAGGCCATGCACCTCCCTCACTCTTGATGTCTCTACGAAGCTAAGCAACTCCCTCACTCTTGATGTCCCTACGAAGCTAAGCAACTCCCTCACTCTTGATGTCCCTACGAAGCTAAGCAACTCCCTCACTCTTGATGCCCCTACGAAGCTAAGCAACTCCCTCACTCTTGATGCCCCTACGAAGCTAAGCAACTCCCTCACTCTTGATGTCTCTACGAAGCTAAGCAACTCCCTCACTCTTGATGTCCCTACGAAGCTAAGCAACTCCCTCACTCTTGATGTCTCTACGAAGCTAAGCAACTCCCTCACTCTTGATGCCCCTACGAAGCTAAGCAACTCCCTCACTCTTGATGTCTCTACGAAGCTAAGCAACTCCCTCACTGAGCTAACAGTTCAAACATTGCATTCTGAACTCTTCGCATAAACTACAATCACTTTAACTTTAAATATTCCGTCACTTCTCACTAGTGCAGTATAATTCCATTATTATCTTCCCAGTCTTAAAGGCAGATGGTTGGAATTGTATTAATTAAAAGGACACAAGGTAAGGACACCTTCACACAGATCACTATGGGGATAGGGGTACCCCTGCTGGAACATAACGAATCACTACGGGGTTATGGATACAACAGCTAGAACATAATGGAACACTAAGGGGTTAACATAATGGTCCACTAAGGGGTTATGAATACTACAGCTGGAACATAACGGAACGCTAAGGGGTTATGAGAACATAATCAGTGGTTCTAAAAAGGAAGGGACCTGAAGTTGAGCCTTCCTTCTCTCCATCTCATCCACACACACACACACACACACACACACACACACATTGCATGCCCACACACACCACACACACACCATGCATACACACACACACCATGCATGCCCACACACCACACACACACACCATGCATGCCCACACACACCACACACACACACCATGCATGCCCACACACCACACACACACACCATGCATGCCCACACACACCATGCATACACATACACACACACCACACACCACACACCATGCATACACACACACCATGCATGCCCACACACCACACACACACACCATGCATGCCCACACACACCACACACACACCATGCATGCCCACACCCACACCACACCCACACCCACACAATGCATGCCCACACACACACACCATGCATACACACACACACAATGCATGCCCACACACACACCACACACACCATGCATACACACAACACATACACCATGCATACACACACACCATGCATGCCCACACACACCACATACACACACCACACACACACACTATGCATACACACCACACACACACACACACACCTGTCAATGCGGTACTCCAGGTAGCCTTTGTTGAGAATGAAATCCCTCAGAAACTGTTCATCCTTCTCCAGGTTGGGGTCTGACCAATATTCCCTGAGGGGGGCTAGGTCCTTAGCCACCCCTGCCGCCACTTGACCACCTTTCCCTCTCAGCCACTGAACGTACTCTTCCTCTTCAGCTGCCTGTAAGGGGATAAGTCATGTATGTCATGTGACACTTATGCATGCCATGGAGAACACGAGTAAAAGACACACTGGACCAACACCACACTGGGTTGAGGCAGGTTGAAGTAGGTTGACAATAGCTCTATGGGGCCACACACTGGGACCAACACCACACTGGGTTGAGGCAGGTTGAAGTAGGTTAGCTCTATGGGGCCACACATTGGACCAACACCACACTGGGTGGAGGCAGGTTGAAGTAGGTTGCCAATAGCTCTATGGGGCCACACACTGGACCAACACCACACTGGGTGGAGGCAGGTTGAAGTAAGTTGACAATAGCTCTATGAGGACACACACTGAACCAACACCACACTGGGTTGAGGCAGGTTGAAGTAGGTTGACAATAGCTCTATGGGGACACACACTGGACCAACACCACACTGGGTGGAGGCAGGTTGAAGTAGGTTGACAATAGCTCTATGGGGACACACACTGGACCAACACCACACTGGGTTGAGGCAGGTTGAAGTAGGTTGACAATAGCTCTATGGGAACACACACTGGACCAACACCACACTGGGTTGAGGCAGGTTGAAGTAGGTTGACAATAGCTCTATGGGGACACACACTGGACCAACACCACACTGGGTTGAGGCAGGTTGAGGTAGGTTGACAATAGGACACACACTGGACCAACACCACACTGGGTTGAGGCAGGTTGAAGTAGGTTGACAATAGCTCTATGGGAACACACACTGGACCAACACCACACTGGGTGGAGGCAGGTTGAAGTAGGTTGACAATAGCTCTATGGGGACACACACTGGAGCAACACCACACTGGGTGGAGGCAGGTTGAAGTAGGTTGACAATAGCTCTATGGCGAGACACACTGGACCAACACCACACTGGGCTGAGGCAGGTTGAAGTAGGTTGACAATAGCTGTATGGGGACACACACTACCAACACCACACTGGGTGGAGGCAGGTTGAAGTAGGTTGACAATAGGACACACACTACCAACACCACACTGGGTGGAGGCAGGTGGAAGTAGGTTGACAATAGCTCTATAGTAAACATCATTCCTGATGACCTTCTCTTTTTGTGTCTTCTGTCTCAGCATAAGCAACTCTCCTTCGCCAGTCACACCCCCTTCATTAGCAACCACACCCTCTTCCAGGTCAGCGGCAGCCTTGAAACTCTCCTTGAGTTGCCTCTGCTCCTCCGAGTATGTAAACCTCTCCTCCTCCCCCTCACTTTCTGAATCACTCACTCCAGCCATGCTGCAGAGAAGAAGAAAAAATCTCGCAATGTTTATCATCGCCAATGGCCACCCTTGTGTTGGACGGAGTTCACTCTCACCTTCCCCTCTCCAGGAGCTGTTGTCTTTCATAGTCTTTCAGATGAATGGCAGCTGGCTTCTTCTCAGCCTCCCTAGCAACCTTATTGGAGGACACCTCAGACCCTTTACCAAACAAGAATGGGTATACCATATTCACTGAATAGAAGTGGCATTCGAAAAAGTACTAGCACACATAGTTGATTATGGTAATTACCAATGCACTAGCGTGCAGTTGGTAAATCTCTTGCCTACGTACACTATAAAAGCTGCCAAGTTGATAAGGAAATCATTCTGTGCTTGGGGAGTATCTGTGAAGGTGGAAGGGTTTGTGCTTCTAGGATAGAGTAGCAGTTGATCTGTTCCAGCCATTGCTGAGGCTACTAGCCAGCTGTTGGAAGAGACTGACTGATGGAGAAGATCCACTCACCTCCCTGGAGGAGGAGGATGAAGAAGAGACTGAACTGAACGAACTCCTCGTTGACAATAATAGCAACCAGGAGCTTGGTAACTGACAGCATCTAGCGTCTATGGTGTTTATAAACATCAAGGCTGCGACCAACAAGTGCTGCAGTATAACGCTCGCACAGTGGGGGGGAAAAAAGCCTTCCTTTTGCCTCCAATCTGCTGAATGAAAGGCTGCCTTTTGATCCAGCAGATCAGAGGCAAAAAGTTTCCTCCCCTCTGTGCAAGGTCATGCCTGCAGCACTTGTGTGGCTGCGTAGTCACACTCTATGGTGGGTATGCTGGTGGTTACAACTTCTATTCCAATGAATACTATTAGAAACTATAATTATAGAGAATCTTTGAATTAGTCAAACGCGCTCGTATTTGCTCACTAGTGCATACTCAGCTAGACAAGGTGTGCAAGGCCAGAGAGTTCATTAAACACACACAATGTACACAGACACACACACACTCACAGGCATGCCAGAGCCAATACCTGTTTAATTAAGCACTGCCAAGTAAGTCCTAGTTAAGATGGGAGGCTATCTTGCTGGGACATTTCACAGACTTCTTCTAGGACTCAACAAGTCAAACATTCTTCAAATATTTCATATTCTTCAAATATTGAGTAGACCAAAGAAATTAATATACACCCACACCCTGGCCACACCCACCCTGGCCAGCCTCACTCCAGGTGTCAGCTACACCATTTATTCCCCCACCTCTCTCTCTCTCACACACACACACACACTGAGCAGCTCTGAGGTGAGAGTGTGTAGGCCCACTAGTGCACATACTATAGAAGGTCGTTGATGTGTTGTAGATGGCAGGGTCCCTGTTCTTGATGAGTGATAGGGTGCGCAGGAAATCTCTCTCCACATCCCCGGTCATTTGCTCCCCATCTTCATCCTCTTCCTCAGAAGACGACTCACTAGAGCTCTGAGACAAGACGTCTCCATACTTCTCTCTCACTGCCACAAAGAAGGAACCAGTTACAGATCTTTTAGTTGTTGTGCAGATGTCAATGTTACTCTAATGTTATACACCTCCATCTAAGTAGCTCTAGTCTACTCTAATGTTATACCTCTCCATCTGAGTAGCTCTAGTATACTCTAATGTTGTACTCCCTCCATCTAAGTAGCTCTAGTCTGCTCTAATGTTATACCCCCTCCATCTAAGTAGCTCCCTACTCTAATGTTATACCTCTCCATCTGAGTAGCTCTAGTCTACTCTAATGTTATACCCTCTCCATCTAAGTAGCTCTAGTCTGCTCTAATGTTATACACCCTCCATCTGAGTAGCTCCCTACTCTAATGTTATACCCTCTCCATCTAAGTAGCTCTAGTCTACTCTAATGTTATACCCCCTCCATCTAAGTAGCTCTAGTCTGCTCTAATGTTATACACCCTCCATCTGAGTAGCTCCGTACTCTAATGTTATACCCTCTCCATCTGAGTAGCTCTAGTCTACTCTAATGTTATACCTCCTCCATCTAAGTAGCTCTAGTCTACTCTAATGTTATACCCCTCCATCTAAGTAGCTCTAGTCTACTCTAATGTTATACCCTCTCCATCTGAGTAGCTCTAGTCTACTCTAATGTTATACCTCCTCCATCTAAGTAGCTCTAGTCTACTCTAATGTTATACCTCCTCCATCTGAGTAGCTCAAGTCTACTCTAATGTTATACCCCTCCATATGAGTAGCTCTAGTCTACTCTAATGTTATACCCTCTCCATCTGAGTAGCTCTAGTCTACTCTAATGTTATACCCCTCCATATGAGTAGCTCTAGTCTACTCTAATGTTATACCCCTCCATATGAGTAGCTCTAGTCTACTCTAATGTTATACCTCCTCCATATGAGTAGCTCTAGTCTACTCTAATGTTATACCCCCTCCATATGAGTAGCTCTAGTCTACTCTTAATGTTATACCTTCTCCATCTAAGTAGCTCTAGTCTACTCTAATGTTATACCTTCTCCATCTGAGTAGCTCAAGTCTACTCTAATGTTAATACCCTCTCCATAGCTCTAAGGTTATACTCTCTCCATCCGAGTAGCACTAGTTTACTCTAACGTTATACCCCCTATATCTGAATTGCTCTCGTTTACACTAATGTTATACCCTTTCCATTAGAGTAGTTCTAGTCTTACAGTGAGATCGTTCCTCGCGTTCCTTTCTTTGGACGTATTTGGCTGCAAATGCTTGGTTGACAACCAGCTTATCGTCGTCCATAGTGCACACACGTGAAGATTTATCATTGGCTATGACCCTTTACCTAGGCAATGGTGGCGACCCCTTACCTACACACAGACAAGAATGGTAAAGGTACGACTGACCTAATATGGCGGATGAAGAGTGGAAGAGGTAAGTGATTTGTTTGTCACAAGCCTGTAATTTGGTTTGAAATATGTGAGGACTTTACCTTTGTTGTTTGTTTAGCATCACCAGCGAGGTGACGCGCTTATTCGAGCTGAAGCGCTATCCTGATCTGGCTATGACCCTTCCATCTTTGAATGAGAAAGTCAAGTAAGTTGCTTCATTTTTACAGGACTAATCTTAGTTGAAACGGATGTGCAGCTTTCCTAGCGCATGAAAAAACAACCAGTGCTTTGCTTAAGACTGGACATTCCAATGGTTGCTATATAAATATTCTCAGTAAGTTAAAAACCTCGACTAACAGGATCTACTATATTTGGAAACTTGAAGCCCCAGGACTATAGTGAACAATTGCAGCTACCCGAGCACAGCAAAAGTATTACTAGGTGTCTATATGTTTGTGACATTAGATTCTTTGCCTCGGTCTCTTCGAGTAATCTTGCTACCGACCCTTTACCTATTTTACATTGGGCAGTTAGGAAAGCGTAGAAGAACAGTTTGTTCTGAAAGCACCACAGGCATCGTCCATCTGTGTCCATCTGTGGCCATATTTGTGTGGAATCTCGCATGGTGACATCACGAACACGCCAAGATTGGGGAGTGCTTGGAACAGAGTGCCGTAGGTCATTGTGCCACACCCATTCCCTCTCGCACGGTGTAAAACAGGAAAAGGGTTGCCACACAAAACTATATTTAGAGGCTTAGTGTGTCACTTTGACCAGGAAGTTAGACGTAGCCAGGAAGTGTTTGCAACTTGGGTGTGGCCAGGAAGATTGCGGGAGCCTTTCTGCTTCTGTCCATTTTCTTGAGTTTCTGAGTGGAATAGGATATGGCCAACACATTGTAGGATATAGTTTAGGTTTGTTAACTCTGTGTTACATTGAGTTATGTTTTTAGCTTGATTCTCAACACAGCACAACTTTGACGTTACATGTACATTTTGTGGATATGCAATAGAAATCTGGTTAAGCATGCTCACACAAACTGTCATCTAATTGGTGTGAATTAGAGCCATTTCCAAGTCTGACATTGGACAATTTCTGGGGGAGTATTACCATAACAACATGATGCGCCACTGCATGGTGATCTTGAGGTTGAAGGTGGAGGAAGCCAAGGAAGGAGGAGGGAGAGCTCTCATCAACAAGCTAGCAGAGGTCTGGACCCAGTTCTACACTTCCATCCTGCCCACTCTTCTGGCCTTCTTTGCCTCCATACAAGTATGTGGGAGGACTATCTGAAGAGCTCTTCCTCCTCCTCCCCCCTCCCCCCCTCTCTTGCTTTCTTCTCTCTCCTCTGCTTCCATTTACTGCTATCCTCTTTGTCCTCCCCCTCCATCTCTTCCATTCCTGCATCTCTTCCATTCCTCCATCTCCATTGTTCCATGCTCCTCCTTTGATTCAACCCCTCCTCCATTGATTCCTCCATTGCTTCCTCCCTCCATTGATCTCCCTCCCCCAGCCTCAGCAGAACAAGCTCTCCATCCGAGCCCTCACTCTCATCAGCTTCAGAGACTATGTCCTCTTGAAAATCAATTTATCTGGTAATTTACATCCCGTCCTTTCTCTCTCATTCTACAATGTCCAGCTGATCTCTTCTACCTTCCTCCACTCTCTTCTCCCTCATCTCTCTCTCTCTTCTTCCTCTCTCTCTCTCTTCTCCCTCATCTCTCTCTCTCTCTTCTCCCTCATCTCTCTCTCTTCTTCCTCATCTCTTTCCTCACTTCTTCATCTCTTTCCTCTCTTTTTCCTCTTCTCTTTCTCTCTTCTTCCTCATCTCTCTCTCTTCTTCCTCATCTCTTTCCTTTCTTCTTCATCTCTTTCCTCTCTTCTTCCTCTTCTCTTTCTCTCTCTTCTTCCTCATCTCTCTCTCATTTCTCCCCACCTCTTTCTCTCTCTTCTCCCTCATCTCTCTCCCTCTTCTTCCTCATCTCTTTCCTCTCTTCTTCCTCATCTCTCTCTCTCTCTCTTCTCCCTCTCTTTCTCTCTCTGTCTTCTCCCTCATCTCTTTCTCTCTCTCTTCTCCCTCATCTCTTTCTCTCTCTTCTCCCTCATCTCTCACTCTCTTCTCCCTCATCTCTTTCTCTCTCTCTCTTCTCCCTCATCTCTCTCTTCTTCCTCTTCTCTTTCTCTCTCTTCTCCCTCATCTCTTTCTCTCTCTTCTCCCTCATCTCTTTCTCTCTCTTCTTCCTCATCTCTCTCTCTCTTCTCCCTCATCTCTCTCTCTGCTCCATTGTCTCTCTCTGCTCTCCTCTTCCTCCCTTCCTTTTTAACCATCTCTTTTCTCGCTCTTTTTCTCCTCCCCATCATGCACACATGTGTGCACGCACACCTAGACGCAATGAGGCACTCTTCCATGCCCTTCCCCCCTCAAATTCAACAGATGTTGTTAGTGCTACAGAGTGTCCACCAGTCAAACCCGTCTGACGAGTTCTTCTCCTTACAGGAGATGGTTGGGCAGGTGGTGGACAACTACTTTCCCATGATCATCAAAACACACTCCAAAGAAGAGGTCCCCGTACGTGAAGGCCAGAGTTCATCACAAGGTATGGATCATACCCACTTGGTATGGGCCACTAGAGGGAATGTCACACTCCCTCTAGTGGTTTCATCCCCTTTTAAAATGGCAGACAACCCCCCCCCCCCCCCCCCAACAACAAAACAACCAAGCTCATACATAAATATATATCTCAGCTAAAACTCGCGCATCGGTAGCTTATTGGCAGCCGATGTAAATGTGGTTTCAACTACAATTAATAAAAAATAAAAAAACACTTCAATCATGCGGCAGTGATGCCTTGAAAAGGGCAGTGAACAGACAGACCACAAAACATAGACTCTGCGACACAAGCTTGGAACTCATCGTCAAGGAAACATAGACAGTGCGACACAAGCTTGCAACTCATCGTCAAGGAAACAGACAGTGCGACACAAGCTTGCAACTCATCGTCAAGGAAACATAGACAGTGTGACACAAGCTTGCAACTCATCGCCAAGGAAACATAGACAGTGTGACACAAGCTTGCAACTCATCGTCAAGGAAACATAGACAGTGTGACACAAGCTTGCAACTCATCGTCAAGGAAACATAGACGGTGCGACACAACCTTGCAACTCATCGTCAAGGAAACATAGACAGTGTGACACAAGCTTGCAACTCATCGTCAAGGAAACATAGACAGTGCGACACAAGCTTGCAACTCATCGTCAAGGAAACATAGACAGTGCGACACAAGCTTGCAACTCATTGTCAAGGAAACATAGACAGTGCGACACAAGCTTGCAACTCATCGTCAAGGAAACATAGACAGTGCGACACAAGCTTGCAACTCATCGTCAAGGAAACATAGACAGTGCGACACAAACTTGCAACTCATCGCCAAGGAAACATAGACAGTGCAACACAAACTTGCCACTCATCGTCAAGGAAACATAAGTGTGACACAAGCTTGCAACTCATCGTCAAGGAAACATAGACAGTGTGACACAAGCTTGCAACTCATCATCAAGGAAACAGACAGTGCGACACAAGCTTGCAACTCATCGTCAAGGAAACAGACAGTGCGACACAAGCTTGCAACTCATCGTCAAGGAAACAGACAGTGTGACACAACCTTGCAACTCATCGTCAAGGAAACATAGACAGTGTGACACAAGCTTGCAACTCATCGTCAAGGAAACATAGACAGTGTGACACAAGCTTGCAACTCATCGTCAAGGAAACAGACAGTGTGACACAACCTTGCAACTCATCGTCAAGGAAACATAGACAGTGTGACACAAGCTTGCAACTCATCGTCAAGGAAACATAGACAGTGCGACACAACCTTGCAACTCATCGTCAAGGAAACATAGACTGACACAAGCTTGCAACTCATCGTCAAGGAAACATAGACAGTGCGACACAACCTTTCAACTCATCGCATAGTGTGACACAACCTTTCAACTCATTGTCAAGGAAACATAGACAGTGTGACACAAGCTTGCAACTCGTCGTCAAGGAAACAGGGATACTGTGACACAAGCTTGCAACTCGTCGTCAAGGAAACAGACAGTGCGACACAAGCTTGCAACTCATCGTCAAGGAAACAGACAGTGTGACACAACCTTGCAACTCATCGTCAAGGAAACAGACAGTGTGACACAACCTTGCAACTCATCGTCAAGGAAACATAGACAGTGTGACACAAGCTTGCAACTCATCGTCAAGGAAACATGGATACTGTGACACAACCTTGCAACTCATCGCCAAGGAAACATAGACAGTGTGACACAAGCTTGCAACTCATCGTCAAGGAAACATAGACAGTGTGACACAACCTTGCAACTCATCGCCAAGGAAACATAGACAGTGCGACACAAGCTTGCAACTCATCGTCAAGGAAACATAGACAGTGCGACACAACCTTTCAACTCATCATCAAGAAAACAGACAGTGTGACACAACCTTGCAACTCATCGCATAGTGTGACACAACCTTTCAACTCATTGTCAAGGAAACATAGACAGTGTGACACAACCTTTCAACTCATCGTCAAGGAAACATAGACAGTGTGACACAAGCTTCTTGGTTGCAGTTGGTAAGGATCAGCTGGTGAGTAATTTAATTGATGACATAATCCAGCTAGCACATGTGCTTGCGCTGCATTATTAGCAATCAAGCTAGCACATGTGCTGCATTATTAGCAATCAAGCTAGCACATGTGCTGCATTATTAGCAATCAAGCTAGCACATGTGCTGCATTATTAGCAATCAAGCTAGCGCATGTGCTGCATTATTAGCAATCAAGCTAGCGCATGTGCTGCATTATTAGCAATCAAGCTAGCGCATGTGCTGCATTATTAGCAATCAAGCTAGCGCATGTGCTGCATTATTAGCAATCAAGCTAGCGCATGTGCTGCATTATTAGCAATCAAGCTAGCGCATGTGCTGCATTATTAGCAATCAAGCTAGCACATGTGCTGCATTATTAGCAATCAAGCTAGCACATGTGCTGCATTATTAGCAATCAAGCTAGCACATGTGCTGCATTATTAGCAATCAAGCTAGCACGTGCTGCATTATTAGCAATCAAGCTAGCACGTGCTGCATTATTAGCAATCAAGCTAGCACGTGCTGCATTATTAGCAATCAAGCTAGCACATGTGCTGCATTATTAGCAATCAAGCTAGCACATGTGCTGCATTATTAGCAATCAAGCTAGCACATGTGCTGCATTATTATCAATCAAGCTAGCACATGTGCTGCATTATTAGCAATCAAGCTAGCACATGTGCTGCATTATTAGCAATCAAGCTAGCACATGTGCTGCATTATTAGCAATCAAGCTAGCACATGTGCTGCATTATTAGCAATCAAGCTAGCACATGTGCTGCATTATTAGCAATCAAGCTAGCACATGTGCTGCATTATTAGCAATCAAGCTAGCACATGTGCTGCATTATTAGCAATCAAGCTAGCACATGTGCTGCATTATTAGCAATCAAGCTAGCACATGTGCTGCATTATTAGCAATCAAGCTAGCACATGTGCTGCATTATTAGCAATCAAGCTAGCACATGTGCTGCATTATTAGCAATCAAGCTAGCACATGTGCTGCATTATTAGCATAAAGAGTGGCCCTTGCTCAGTTCTTCCGTGTGGTCTGTGGAGTTCTTCCTCCTGGCAACTGTTGCCAAGTGCAAAGGAGGCTGTAGATGATCCTCTACCAAGACATCTGTTTTGGTTGGTGGAGTTCTCCTGTGCAACTGTAATCAAAATCAAGTCCTTGAAGAAGGCCATAGCTGACCCTACATGGGTCAGTCACCAACAGCAACAAGACATGGCATGTGCTGATGTGTGGAGTGGACAGCAATAATAAGCAACGCTGTAGCTGACCCTACATGGGTACAGTCACCAACAGCAACAAGACATGGCACGTGCTGATGTGTGGAGTGGACAACAAGAACTCTGACCTGGTGTCTTGTAGAACTCTGAACTGGTGTCTTATAGAACTCTCTGGTGTCTTGTAGAACTCTCTGGTGTCTTGTAGAACTCTGACCTGGTGTCTTGTAGAACTCTCTGGTGTCTTGTAGAACTCTCTGGTGTCTTGTAGAACTCTCTGGTGTCTTGTAGAACTCTGACCTGGTGTCTTGTAGAACTCTGACCTGGTGTCTTGTAGAACTCTGACCTGGTGTCTTGTAGAACTCTCTGGTGTCTTGTAGAACTCTCTGGTGTCTTGTAGAACCCTGACCTGGTGTCTTGTAGAACTCTGACCTGGTGTCTTGTAGAACTCTGACCTGGTGTCTTGTAGAACTCTGACCTGGTGTCTTGTAGAACCCTGACCTGGTGTCTTGTAGAACTCTCTGGTGTCTTGTAGAACTCTCTGGTGTCTTGTAGAACTCTGACCTGGTGTCTTGTAGAACTCTGAACTGGTGTCTTATAGAACTCTCTGGTGTCTTGTAGAACTCTCTGGTGTCTTGTAGAACTCTCTGGTGTCTTGTAGAACTCTCTGGTGTCTTGTAGAACTCTGACCTGGTGTCTTGTAGAACTCTGACCTGGTGTCTTGTAGAACTCTGACCTGGTGTCTTGTAGAACTCTCTGGTGTCTTGTAGAACTCTCTGGTGTCTTGTAGAACCCTGACCTGGTGTCTTGTAGAACTCTGACCTGGTGTCTTGTAGAACTCTGACCTGGTGTCTTGTAGAACTCTGACCTGGTGTCTTGTAGAACTCTGACCTGGTGTCTTGTAGAACTCTGACCTGGTGTCTTGTAGAACTCTCTGGTGTCTTGTAGAACTCTCTGGTGTCTTGTAGAACTCTGACCTGGTGTCTTATAGAACTCTGACCTGGTGTCTTGTAGAACTCTGACCTGGTGTCTTGTAGAACTCTGACCTGGTGTCTTGTAGAACCCTGACCTGGTGTCTTGTAGAACTCTCTGGTGTCTTGTAGAACTCTCTGGTGTCTTGTAGAACTCTGACCTGGTGTCTTGTAGAACTCTGACCTGGTGTCTTGTAGAACTCTGACCTGGTGTCTTGTAGAACTCTGACCTGGTGTCTTGTAGAACTCTGACCTGGTGTCTTGTAGAACTCTCTGGTGTCTTGTAGAACTCTGACCTGGTGTCTTGTAGAACTCTCTGGTGTCTTGTAGAACTCTGACCTGGTGTCTTGTAGAACTCTCTGGTGTCTTGTAGAACTCTGACCTAGTGTCTTGTAGAACTCTGACCTGGTGTCTTGTAGAACTCTGACCTGGTGTCTTGTAGAACTCTGACCTGGTGTCTTGTAGAACCCTGACCTGGTGTCTTGTAGAACTCTGACCTGGTGTCTTGTAGAACTCTGACCTGGTGTCTTGTAGAACTCTGACCTGGTGTCTTGTAGAACTCTGACCTGGTGTCTTGTAGAACTCTGACCTGGTGTCTTGTAGAACCCTGACCTGGTGTCTTGTAGAACTCTCTGGTGTCTTGTAGAACTCTGACCTGGTGTCTTGTAGAACTCTGACCTGGTGTCTTGTAGAACTCTGACCTGGTGTCTTGTAGAACTCTGACCTGGTGTCCTCACTGCTAACCAGAAACAACTTGAAACAAGAACAGAACAGAGGATGAGTCGAGGTTAACCCTGTGCCTGGTCTATAAGTCTTGAGAGTCAAGGTTAACCCTGTGCATGGTCTATAAGTCTTGAGAGTCAAGGTTAACCCTGTGCCTGGTCTATAAGTCTTGAGAGTCAAGGTTAACCCTGTGCATGGTCTATAAGTCTTGAGAGTCAAGGTTAACCCTGTGCCTGGTCTATAAGTCTTGAGAGTCAAGGTTAACCCTGTACCTGGTCTATAAGTCTTGAGAGTCAAGGTTAACCCTGTACCTGATCTATAAGTCTTGAGAGTCAAGGTTAACCCTGTGCCTGGTCTATAAGTCTTGAGAGTCAAGGTTAACCCTGTGCCTGGTCTATAAGTCTTGAGAGTCAAGGTTAACCCTGTACCTGGTCTATAGGTCTTGAGAGTCAAGGTTAACCCTGTACCTGGTCTATAAGTCTTGAGAGTCAAGGTTAACCCTGTGCCTGGTCTATAAGTCTTGAGAGTCAAGGTTAACCCTGTGTCTGGTCTATAAGTCTTGAGAGTCAAGGTTAACCCTGTGCCTGTTCTATAAGTCTTGAGAGTCAAGGTTAACCCTGTGCCTGGTCTATAAGTCTTGAGGTCAAGGTTAACCCTGTACCTGGTCTATAAGTCTTGAGAGTCAAGGTTAACCCTGTGCCTGGTCTATAAGTCTTGAGAGTCAAGGTTAACCCTGTGCCTGGTCTATAAGTCTTGAGAGTCAAGTTTAACCCTGTACCTGGTCTATAAGTCTTGAGAGTCAAGGTTAACCCTGTGCCTAGTCTGTAAGTCTTGAGAGTCAAGGTTAACCCTGTACTTGGTCTATGAGTCTTGAGAGTCAAGGTTAACCCTGTGCCTGGTCTATAAGTCTTGAGGATGAGTCAAGGTTAATCCTGTGCCTGGTGTATAAGTCTTAGGATGAGTCAAGGTTAACCCTGTGCCTGGTGTATAAGTCGTGAGGATGAGTCAATGTTAACCCTGTTCCTGGTGTACAAATCTTGAAGATGAGTCGAGGTTAACCCTCCATTCATTAGGCACACACTCTTTTACTATTCCAAAATTCTGTTTCAACGTTCAATTCCAAAGTTTCCATTTGAAGGTTCCATTCCAAACCTCCATTCGACAGTCCCTTTACAATTCGAAGAATCGAAGGGTCCATTCCAAAGTTTCAGTACACCTTGTTTCAGTTTAAAGTAAAGTACATTTGCTGCCATTTTGTTTTGCTCTTAAATAAGGGAGTGGTTCTGTCTTGCACAAGACGGGGCTAGTCCCGTCTGTGCGTGTTCTTATTGCATGTCTTTGTGTCCATATTTAGAGCTTGGCCGGCGCAATGCTCGCGGGAGCATGGTGCAGTGGATGGACTACCCACACACACACCACACACAGAGAAGCAGCAGCGAGTACAACATCTCTCTGGAGCGTGGCCACAGCCTCGATCAGTAACAAGGGACTGGCATCAGACCCACACCAATAGTGACACATCACACAGACCATCTCACCCTCCAATGCTTTGCTTCTGTATAATCATCTACATCATGCAATTTAGTTTCAACCTATGCAGATATATGTATATATGCGTCTTGAGTATAATCATCTATGCCATGCAGTTTAGTTTCAACCTATGCACATATATGTATGCGTCTTGAGTATAATCATCTACATCATGCAGTTTAGTTTCAACCTATGCAGATATATGTATGCGTCTTGAGTATAATCATCTATGCCATGCAGTTTAGTTTCAACCTATGCAGATATATGTATGCGTCTTGAGTATAATGCATCTACGCCATGCAGTTTAGTTTCAACCTATGCACATATATGTATGTGTCTTGAGTATAATCATCTACATCATGCAGTTTAGTTTCAACCTATGCAGATATATGTATGTGTCTTGAGTATAATGCATCTACGCCATGCAGTTTAGTTTCAACCTATGCACATATATGTATGTGTCTTGAGTATAATCATCTACATCATGCAGTTTAGTTTCAACCTATGCACATATATGTATGTGTCTTGAGTATAATCATCTACATCATGCAGTTTAGTTTCAACCTATGTACATAATATGTATGTGTCTTGAGTATAATTCATCTATGCCATGCAGTTTAGTTTCAACCTATGCACATATATGATGCGTCTTGAGTATAATGCATCTATGCCATGCAGTTTAGTTTCAACCTATGCAGATATATGTATGTGTCTTGAGTTAATGCATCTACGCCATGCAGTTTAGTTGCGTACATATATGTATGCATTGAATACGAGGACTGGCATGATCTGTGACGGTCCACCTTTAAAATATATATACGTGGCGGTCTATAAGCATATATATATATATATATATGTACTATCAGCTGCCAAGGAATAATCTAGATACTGACCTGATAGTCAAGGTGTAGCTAGAGCTAGATAAAAAGATAGTCTATATAGGTGTAGCTAGTTACTGAACCTCTAGTCTAGGTGCAGAACCTATAGTCTAGGTCTAGACAAAGAACCTATAGTCTAAGTGTAGCTAGACAAAGAACCTATAGTCTAGGTTTAGCTAGATACAGAACCATAGTCTGGGTGTAGCTAGATACAGAATCTCTAGTCTAGGTGCAGAACCTCTAGTCTAGGTGTAGCTAGACAAAGAACCTATAGTCTAGGTTTAGCTGGACAAAGAACCTATAGTCTAGGTATAGCTAGTCCAGTGTAGCTAGACACACAACCTATAGTCTAGGTGTAGCTAGTCCAGTGTAGCTAGATACAGATCCATAGTCTGGTGTAGTAATAATAATAAAAATGATGAACTAAATGAAAAAATTAAATAACATAATAATAATATTAATATATATATATGTATATATATAAACATGTATATATATATAATCAGGAGGCTACGAACAACTTTTGTTTAGTAAAATTAAATTTTTCTGTGAGATGCCTCCCTCTGCCTGCAATAGCCCTCCCAACCTCTAAAATAGCCTCTAGTCACCTCAGAGGACAATGTCACAACTGCCTATTCTTTAAGTTGGTCAAAACCTTTCTCCAAATTTGAAAGAATTTGGTCCAGCAGTTTGGTCAGCCATACATAGGACCCAAACATACAGACAGAAAGAAGACTTCTCATACAAATACAGTCTAATGATAAGCACATTCATAATATATATATATATATATTAATATTATATAGTGACAATAATGATAAGCACATTCATATATATATAAATATTATATAGTGACAATAATGATAAGCACATTCATATATATAGATATATTAATATTATATAGTGACAATAACGATAAGCACATTCATATATAGATATATATAATTATTAGTGACAATAATGATAAGCACATTCTATATATATATAGCAACAGTAATAATAAACGTTCAGGCTTACTCGCTTACCCACTTAACTCTTTTCCCGGTGTAAGCGCCATATGGCGTAATTGCGTTTGAAAAATCAATCATTGTGTTGTTTTGCAAAACAAAAATATCATAAAATAGCGCTACATTCACAATTATACGGCAATAGCTAACTAGGGAAATCCCGCCGTAAAGTTCAAGGGGTCAATTCTGCCATAGAATTTAAAATGGTCGAAAGGCTATCTTTTGATGAGGTGCTCACAGCGGTCCTGGACGACGACTTCGGGTTATCTGACGATGAATCTGAGGAAGGGGAGAGTGAAGCTATCTATGCCTACCGTGGACAGCCCAGTTTGGATCGTGACCAAGTAGAGCTACTCGGCAGAGACTTTTCCAATCGAAACCATGGCAGTATGGACAAAGCTATGGCTTTTGGAGGCGAATGGATTGATCCTGGCAGTCCTCCTGGTAAGTCAATGAACTTTGCTAGCTGTATATAAAGCCTGATAGTCTGAGGAGCTGGCTAAATCATGGTGTTAGCTACACCTGTGTAATAGCCTACTTTCCTTTATAGTTCTAGCTGTACTTGATTCCTTGACTTGTCTAATAAGTTGACGAATAACAACTCTATCATGTTCAGGTTTGATGGAGCAAGTGATGGGCCATGGCGGAGATAATACCATGGCACAGCTTCCCCACGTTCAGATGAGTTCTGATAAAGATAGTGATGCAAACACACCTACCCCACTCTCTTCATCCATACTGCACGAGGTCGCTCGTCTTGTAGACCTGCACGAGGACGTACTATTCTCAGAAGTAGGAGTGTCCAACTCTCCCCCTTACCTTCATCCAGTGCTAGTCTTACTGCACGAGGACATTTGTATACCAGACTATGAGTATGTCATTACAGAGTATTGTATTGTATAATTGCTCTTTGATTCTGTGTACATTGTATCAATATTATTGGTTATGGGAATTGTATCGATAATATTGGTGGGAATTCTATACAGTAGAAATTATGTCCTCTCCGTTAGTCAGGCAAACGTCTGTCATACCACAGCATATATCAGTTGTTCCTAAAGTTGCTTTTGCTGAAAATAGAAGGATATTTATAATCTACAATACAATAATATACAATTTATTTTATTTTAATTTATTTTATTTTAAATTAAACATAATGATATTCATACATGTGTGGTGTGGTTACCTAGCAACATGAATTGACCACAATAATGTCCAACAGTAAAGCTATCTTGTGGTATATGGTTGCTAGGGACTATTGTTAACCTCTGATTTAATATCAATTTATTTGTACTTAATGGTCAATTTTTAATTTTTTTCCAAATAAACTCACCGGGAGAAGAGTTAAGATGTAATTCTTGTTCAAACCAATGGAGTGAGCTGCAGTGAAGTCTGTCAATTTAAGGTTTCGACAAAGTGCCTTACAGACCCCTATATAGCTGCCCTATATAGCTGAGCAAAGTGCCTCACAGACCCTGAGCAAAGTGCCTCACAGACCCCTATATAGCTGAGCAAAGTGCCTCACAGACCCCTATATAGCTGAGCAAAGTGCCTCACAGACCCCTATATAGCTGAGCAAAGTGCCTCACAGTAGCTGAGCAAAGTACCTCACAGACCCCTATATAGCTGAGCAAAGTGCCTCACAGACCCCTATATAGCTGAGCAAAGTGCCTCACAGACCCCTATATAGCTGAGCAAAGTGCCTCACAGACCCCTATGTAGCTGAGCAAAGTGCCTCACAGACCCCTATATAGCTGAGCAAAGTGCCTCACAGACCCCTATGTAGCTGAGCAAAGTGCCTCACAGACCCCTATGTAGCTGAGCAAAGTGCATCACAGACCCCTATGTAGCTGAGCAAAGTGCCTCACAGACCCCTATATAGCTGAGCAAAGTGCCTCACAGACCCCTAGCAAACTTTGGTGTTTGGCTGACTTGGAAATTAATCATCGTATTAAAGTGATTTTGAAGTGAGTCTCAAGGCAAGAGGTGATTTATTATCCATACTGCAGTAGTGAAACAATACCTTACTTTTGTATGCATGCTATTAGAGTTCGTAGCCATAGTCTGGGGACACTCACCTTTCTTCTCATTGTCAGAACAGAGCGCAAAAAAAGTTTGATTGAAAATGGCTTATAAGTGCAGGATGAGATTACAGGTTACTGCTTTTATGGATGAGATTACAGGTCACTGCTGTCATGGTCTGGATGAGATTACAGGTCATTGCTGTCATGGTCTGGATGAAGATTACAGGTCACTGCTGTCATGGTCTGGATGAAGATTACAGGTCACTGCTGTCATGGTCTGGATGAAGATTACAGGTCACTGCTGTCATGGTCTGGATGAGATTACAGGTCATTGCTGTCATGGTCTGGATGAAGATTACAGGTCACTGCTGTCATGGTGGTCTGGCTTGCATGTGCTATATAGAAGCTAGAAGATGAGACTCAATGGTTCAGTCCACTCAGTTGATGCCCCACTTGCGGTTAGATCCCTCAATACTAGTGAATCAAATCTCATTTCCCACTCGTTAGGACTTCAGCCTACCAGTTTTCATGCCATCAGTTTTGTTACCCGAAGACATACCTTCTTGCCCTACCTCCATGACCTTTAAGGGACATTTGATTGCCACTTACTCTCTTTGTTTCATGACTTTTGTGGTTTTGTTTTGGGGTCTCATGTTAGCATAAATTGCAACCGATGACTCCACGCAGCACTGCAGGAGAAAAATATATATATATATTATACGTGATGGTCTAATAATGATAAGCACATTCAATGATCATAGCTATATATATATATACACACACACGTGAGTCAAATGATAAGCACATTCAAAATATATACACACTCAATACTTGATGTAATCTCATGTGCTGGTTACTGGTTGTTATCTAGAGTGCTGAGCAAGGACTGCTGCTGTCCTTTGCTTCTCTTGCCCTGGGACAGACTGAAGCCGTGGAAGTGTTCAGCTGTCCTCTTCCTAATACCATCTAGGCTCTCCTCTTGTTCCGCCCACTCCAGCACTAGTCGTCGCCCGTATAGATGAGTGCTGTGACTCAGGCACTGAAATGCCCTCAGAGCGTCCTCCTTGGTCACAAACTCCACAAAACCAAACCCTCTGTGTTCCCCATTGCTGCCTGCATTGCCCAGTAACTTCTTGGGCAGGCGCACTGCTTTCAGCGCACCAAATGTGCAGAAGAGGTCTCTCACTTCCTTAGTACTGGCTTCAAATGGTACATTTCTAACAAGAATCTTTGAAGATTTCGGTTGTTTCTTGGTGGTAGTTCTCCTCTGTCCTCGTGAAGTAATTTGGTTTTTGTGGTCGGAGCACTTCAACTCCAGCGTGTGTCCATCCAACACCTTTTTCTGAAGTGTCTTAAGAGCCTCAATTGCAAACTTCTTGTTCTCGTATTCCACAAAGCCGTAGCCCATTGAGAGAGGTGTCAAGGGATCTTTAGAATTCCTTTTTCTAGCTACCACCACACTCTTCACTGGACCCACCTCTGAGAACAGTTTATGCAACGAGTCCTCCTTGGTTGAAAAATTGAGGTTCTTGACAAACACCGTACCAGTTGTAGCATCCTCTCCCTCCTCCATTCTCCCTTCTTTGGTCTGCCTCTCAGCTTTCTTATCCACGACATTCCTTCCAGGACTATCTATTAAAGCATTGATAGGAGCCCACTCCAAGTAGAGAGGCAAATGTTTGAAGCTAGTGTAGGCCAGCTTAGAGAAGGCTTGCCTTGCATGGCTCGGCTCTGCAAACTCGACTATTGCTGAAATTCCAGCAGGTGGTAAGATGACTCTCACCAGCTGACCAAATGATTGGAAGAGCTTGCTGATCTCATCATCTTTGGTTTTTGAACAAAGATTCTTTACCATAATCGTCGTTTTGCTCCTCTTGGGCTTATCTTGTTCGAACACCTCCAAGTTGACGCCATTCTGGAGCAGGAATTCCCTCGTCTCACTCACCACTTCTGTCTCTCCCAGTGCCATGCGAACAGCAGCAGATCCCCCACCTCCAGATGCCCCTGGGTCAAGAATGATACTTTTATCTGTCCCATACTTCTCTGCCATCACATCCAATACAGCATTAGCTCCCAGGAAGAGCGAGTTCCAGTTATGTCCCCCACCAGCCTCAGACTTCAATTTCATCTCCTTCTTCTTCTTGTAGGAAGATGGCTGTTGGTGTGATATCACAGTCGTCGAAGGCGGAGCAGTCTTGGGCCTAGCAGGGAGAAGATGAAGTAATCTTCCCTGAAATATCTGGCTGTCCAGAGCGTGGAAAGCTTTTACCGCGTGTTCTGGCAGCATGAACGTGACATAGCCCATTCCTGTGGTCTTGTTGGTGGTCCTGTCCAATGGAATGATGGTCTCAGTCAGAGGCCCGTATTCCCCAAACAACTCGCTCAGATCATCCTCCTGAGTGCAGAAAGGAAGATTTCGCACAAAGATCCGTCCTGATTCCACAATGCTCTCCAACTCAGAGCTCCTGGTGAGCTCCTTCAGTTCCCATGGCTTCAGCTTCACGCCCTCCCTCACTTCCTCCTCCTGTTTCCGGTGGGTGGAGTCATCTCTAAAGAGCTCGATGTAGCGATGGCGGATGCAATCCCTGTTCCTCTTCAGTGCTTCCTTCAAATCTTCCTCAGATTGGAAGTCTACGTACCCTCTCCCTGATGGTCTGCCCTGGGAGTCCTGAGTGAACCTCATAGCTTTCACAGCCAATGGGTGGAAAAATACCTCAATCTCCTTCTGTTTTGAGTTAAAGGGAAGCCCCAGCATTTTGATGGTGTAAGGTGTGGTGGATAGAGTAGCTTCCTCGTGATCCACTGTTGTTTCTCCATGGTAGTTTCCCTCACTCTCATTCTCAGACAATGAGTCTGAACTAGAGTCACTTGAACTGATGTCATGTGACTCGGCAACATTCCCAACAACCTTTGTTTTGAGGTAGTCGAGGTCACTAGTGCCAGTAGCTGTAGCGATATCCTCTCTCTTCTCTTCAGTGTCCTCCGCCATCTCATCTTCACTATAACAAGATTCATCTAAGTTATCATCTCCCTTCACAGTCTTGGGCAATCTCTCTTTACCACAGCCCTTGTCCTTGGGCACCACAGCACTGTCCAACCATGTTTTCACTTTCTGCTTGTGTTTGTGGACAACCAAAAACTCCTGAAATGATGGATCTTCTTCCAGCTTCTCATAGTCTTCCAACAACTGACTGACTTTGGTCTTCTTGACCACCTCTTTCCCTTCTTTCTTTCCCTCCTCTCTTTCACTTTCTCTCTGCTTGTGAGCAGAGCTCCCTAAAGAGTACTTGCTCCATGGTCTATTCAAGGTTTGGTCGTTATACGGCTTAGCTTGCTCCACTTCAATCTTGCTAGTGCCAATGTAGGTCTTGTTGTAGTGTTTGATAGCTGCGCATGCGTCTTCCTCTTTACTGAACCCCACAAAACCAAATTTGCGAAACGTCCCTCCCCTTGTCTTCACTAGTTTGACATCCGTTACTTCTCCTTGGGAGGAAAAAAGCTGTTTCATCAATTCCTCCGAGCATTTCTCCGGCAAGTTCTTCACTATAATTCGAGACATCGAGACCTCTCCCAAAAATGACCACGTGTGCACAATTTGTCTGGCATTACCTTACCTATTAAGTGTAGGGATTTCACGTCGCGATGGCTAACAAGACTTTGTGCATAACACGTTCGATGTCTTTGCTTACAGTACAACTATGGTGTAAACAATTATATAGTAGTCTACTATTAGTCACAATGTAGGCCAAGACACTCAAGCCAAGCCAGGCATCTGCTTGCGCTGGAGTAGTGGCAGCTGCCGCAGAAGAAGCGAAGAACAAGAAACATGACAGGATGGTTAGCAATGCTGGGGGTGTCTTTGTCCCTCTTATAGTCGAGACGCTAGTGTGGACTCCGTTTGGATTACGGGAATTAAGGAACATTTCTCTATGTACCACCACAAAGAGTGGCCTGTCGGAGTCAGCAGCATTCAACAACTTGATGCAACAACTTTCTGTACAACTATGGCGTTACAATGCCAAACTTATTCTGAACTTCCTAACGTCATTACCTGTGAACCCTCTCTAGGATCTGTTATTTATTTATTGGAGGAAAAAGAAGTTTTTACACCCTTCAAAAAAAAAGAAGGAAGTGTCGTGTGTTGATTGCAAAAAAAAAAAATGTAGACCAAGATTTAAAACCTGAAGGCTATTTGCAGACCTTGATTTAGAGCTGAGATAAACTTACACCTCACATCGTGAGTACACACACCTCTACATCCAGTCCAGATTTTAGGTCATTGATGAAAGTCGATGCCGAACTTGAGGTGGTCTTGTGAATATGTAATGATATGCAATTGTTGATGCAGAATTCTGGCAATGAAGACTAGGGGTAAAGGGCGGGAAATGATCTCTCGGAAGTGGAAAACGTAATAAGAAGAATTAAGTATATATAACTGGTGAACAGTTTGGTAACATCCCTTTAAATATCTCGTTGCTGTTTGTGGCATAGTATTTATTGAAGTTAATTCTATACAGACTATTTAAAATAACGTCATAAAGAAGAGAGGCAGCTGTTAGATACATTTACATCCTTCCTAAAGCAACACTTGAAGTATTTACCGTTTGCTGTTTTTATCAGTGTGTGCTCTAGAGCCACTCCCCCTATGTCTCGGCCACTGCTAACACACCAAATGTGGTGTGTATAGCACACCACTGGTTAATGCCTGCAAAAATAATATGAATCGGTATGAACATTTAGGGGGACTTGGCTTCCCCCCCCCCCCCCAATTATTAAATTAGGGGGGCTCAACTCCCATGTCTCAGCCAACTTTATAAGTGGCTATATAGCATTATGCAGAATTGATAGCTATGTACTAACTTAGTAGTGGTACTTGGCTATACAGTATCTCAGCACTACATTGACGCCTCCTGTATTCGCTGAATAGCTAAGCCATATTAGAGTAATCAGAGACTGCAAACCGCTGCCACTCTCAACAGCATCACTAGAGAGCCATAGTTGCCAATGCAAACAACACATGCACAGGTATATACATCCCTAAACAAAATGTCCGACAATGCCAAGTTCCGTGTTGTTTTTGGCGATGGCATTCTAGCAACATTTAAACCTCGAAAGTTAATGAATTGGTCCTTGACCTGCCTAACCTGTCCATGAAATTCCATGAAATTTACCTGCAGGTTCTTGTAATCCTGCTGACAGACAGACAAACAAGCAAACAAACTGGGGTGAAAACTTGACCTCCTTGGCAGAGGTAGCAACAATTTACACAGCCGTAAATGCAACTGCTCCAGATTTCTGCATTGCATCATAGCAGCACATGGCAGACTGCCTGACATGATGGCCAACTATTCAGCTGATCTACAAGAGCAAATATGCCACTCTCTCTGGTTCTTTTAGCTTCCCAAAGGGAGTATATAGGAGAGCACCACTTGTATATAGTTTTAAACATCGCTAGTTTGCAGCATCATTATAACCTAGTGCAGGATGTGTTTATGGACCTACTTCAGTGGAGATTTCAGTCCTAAGCAGATCGAAACCAGACATAAGCTGGCATCTATAACCCACTCACCGTCATAAGCGTGTATATATACGTCCAAACCACATAATTATCGGGCAAAAATCATTAAAAAATCAATCGTTCGGTTGTAAATTAAGATATGAATATCAAAAAAAATTGCCCTACGTACGTGCCGAATATAACAGCCTTACGGGTTCGGTAACTAAGGTAAAGTAAAATTGAAATCACTGACCGTTCACTTTTTTATCAAGTTGGAAATGACGGTCAGAGACCAATTTCTTTCTAGGATTCAAGACGACGACTAGGTCCTATCAGAGGACGGAAGTAGCAGCAAGGAAGGTGAAGTAATCTATTTCTAACTTGGGAAGAGTAGCATTGATGCTGAAATTGTGCTATCGATGGGTGGGAGATACTTTTGGACACATTTCTGGCGAGAGCGGTGCCGCTCGATAGTCTGTTTGGGCGCAGGAGAGTCTAGCAGTGATGAAGAAGACTAGCCAGTGAGTTTTGTTTACTTGCTAGCTAAGTAGCTAGCAAGTAAAGCATGTTCTGGAAGAATGGTTTAGCTGTTCTTTCGTGGGACAATCCATATATAAATTCATTAGGTCGAGTAGGCTTTTTGTTTATGTTGACATTATTCTTTTTAGGTATGGTGCAACCAACCCCTTCACTGTCACCCTTCCTCATAGCCACTTCTTGTGGAGTTCATACTCCTTCGGTTCATACTCCTTCAAGGCCTGTTGGTCAGCGTAGTCGCAGAACTAGGGGCAGTAGTAGAACTAGGAGAGTCAACTTGCACGTCTGAGTACACGTAGTCAAGTAACTTCCAGTATTCATTTGGATACCTCAATGGCTTCTTGTACCATTCATGTTTGATGCTACATACATTGTGTACCAAGTGTTATAAGAGTAAATGAAATGTGAAAATATATATTCTTAGATGGTGTCTATACATTATATTGTGGTAGTGTACATTGTGGTAGTGTAGCACAATGATGTCTTCTTGTATGTTGCTGGCCAGTATCTTATCAAGCCTCCATCACTGTCTGAGTGGCTCAAAACATCTGAGTGGCTCAAAACACCTTGATTATATACCATACTAGAGGGGGAAATGAAATATGGCCATATACATGTGTGCACGTACATAGATCATATTACTACAATTGTTAATTATCTGTGAAACCAGAACTCAAAACTTCAATTTTTGGTAATTTTTCAAAATAAAGTCAACGGTGGAAGGGATAACCTCTCCACTATTACTGACAACATCAGCATCTATAACCTCTCCACTATTACTGACAACATCATAGCATCTATATCCTCTCCACTATTACTGACAACATCAGCATCTATATCCTCTCCACTATTACTGACAACATCAGCATCTATATCCTCTCCACTATTACTGACAACATCATAGCATCTATATCCTCTCCACTATTACTGACAACATCATAGCATCTATAACCTCTCCACTATTACTAACAACATCATTAGCATCTACATCTTCTCCACTATTACTGACAACATCATAGCATCTATAACCTCTCCACTATTACTGACAACATCATTAGCATCTATATCCTCTCCACTATTACTGACAACATCATAGCATCTATAACCTCTCCACTATTACTGACAACATCAGCATCTATATCCTCTCCACTATTACTGACAACATCATTAGCATCTATATCCTCTCCACTATTACTGACAACATCATAGCATCTATATCCTCTCCACTATTACTGACAACATCATTAGCATCTATAACCTCTCCACTATTACTGACATCATTAGCATCTATAACCTCTCCACTATCTGACAACATCATGGCATCTATATCCTCTCCACTATTACTGACAACATCAGCATTTATATCCTCTCCACTATTACTGACAACATCATAATCCTCTCCACTAATACTGACAACATCATAGCATCTATATCCTCTCCACTATTACTGACAACATCATTAGCATCTATAACCTCTCCACTATTACTGACAACATCATAGCATCTATAACCTCTCCACTATTACTGACAACATCATAGCATCTATATCCTCTCCACTATTACTGACAACATCATAGCATCTATATCCTCTCCACTATTACTGACAACATCATAGCATCTATAACCTCTCCACTATTACTGACAACATCATAGCATCTATATTCTCTCCACTATTACCGACAACATCATAGCATCTATAACCTCTCCACTATTACTGACAACATCATAGCATCTATATCCTCTCCACTATTACTGACAACATCATAATCCTCTCCACTATTACTGACAACATCATAGCATCTATATCCTCTCCACTATTACTGACAACATCATTAGCATCTATAACCTCTCCACTATTACTGACAACATCAGCATCTATAACCTCTCTACTATTACTGACACTATTACTGACAACATCAGCATCTATAACCTCTCTACTATTACTGACAACATCATAGCATCTATATCTTCTCCACTATTACTGACAACATCATAGCATCTATAACCTCTCCACTATTACTGACAACATCATTAACATCTATATCCTCTCCACTATTACTGACAACATCATAGCATCTATAACCTCTCCACTATTACTGACAACATCATAGCATCTATAACCTCTCCACTATTACTGACAACATCATTAGCATCTATATCCTCTCCACTATTACTGACAACATCATAGCATCTATAACCTCTCCACTATTACTGACAACATCATAGCATCTATATCCTATCCACTATTACTGACAACATCATTAGCATCTATAACCTCTCCACTATTACTGACAACATCATAGCATCTATAACCTCTCCACTATTACTGACAACATCATAGCATCTATATCCTCTCCACTATTACTGACAACATCATAGCATCTATAACCTCTCCACTATTACTGACAACATCATTAGCATCTATATCCTCTCCACTATTACTGACAACATCATAGCATCTATTACCTCTCCACTATTACTGACAACATCATAGCATCTATAACCTCTCCACTATTACTGACAACATCATAGCATCTATATCCTCTCCACTATTACTGACAACATCAGCATCTATAACCTCTCCACTATTACTGACAACATCAGCATCTATAACCTCTCCACTATTACTGACAACATCAGCATCTATAACCTCTCCACTATTACTGACAACATCATAGCATCTATATCCTCTCCGCTATTACTGACAACATCATTAGCATCTATAACCTCTTACTGACAACATCATAGCATCTATAACCTCTCCACTATTACTGACAACATCATAGCATCTATAACCTCTCCACTATTACTGACAACATCAGCATCTATAACCTCTCCACTATTACTGACAACATCATTAGCATCTATAACCTCTCATTACTGACAACATCAGCATCTATAACCTCTCCACTATTACTGACAACATCAGCATCTATAACCTCTCCACTATTACTGACAACATCAGCATGTATAATCTCACAAAAAAGTCGCAAGCAATGATAAGGAAGAAGGGGTTAATGAGCCGGCTCTCTTGTTTGATTTTTTTTGTGGCATGGATTAAAGATACACCAGTTATGGGAACCAGGTATGGCAACCAGGTATGGGAACCAGGTATTGCTGACATGAGCATACAGACATGGCAAGTAATGGGCACCAGGTATTGCTGACATGAGCTAGTCATCAGTTGAAGGATTGGCTGAAGCAAAAGCAGTACATGTCTGACGACATTCTATGGGTCGGTATTGCAGAATAGGAAAGCTTCACACCCAGTAGGTATTCCATCACAGCTGATGAGCCCGCCGATATTTGTAATTTAATGTCAATATGATGGTTCAAGGACTGTGTTCCTTTAGTGGAAACTCAAACAATAAAAGCGGTAGAGGTGACCACTCGCGGTGATCATGGAGCCACCCACGGTGCTCATGGATCCACTCATGGTGCTCAGGAGCCACTCATGGTGATAATAGAGCCACTCATGGTGCTCATGGAGCCACCCACGGTGATCTTGGATCCACCCATGGTGCTCATGGAGCCACTGGCATTTTGGCTGCTTTAGAGAAGTTTGATACCTTGTTGGGATTGAGATGAGCTCATCTTCTCTTTGGTGCGCAGTGAAGATGTGTCCCACACACTACAGGTCAATAATACATCCACCTTGAAGATGCTGCCTCTTATGAAGCCTTCAAGTACTTCTGATGAAGTTGGTGTTGAGTAACTTTGGTGTTACTAAGGCGATATAAAAACTGACCGGCCACAGCTCCTCGATATCTGAAGGCCACCAAGAAGATTGGACGATGGAAGTCAGTCAACAACTTATGCACCAGCACTTGTACTATGAACTGTGTGATTTCACAGGAAGCTTAGAAGCTGCGTTGCTGCTTGAAAATCTCATTCTCCATGCAGCTAATGGAAAAATAGAGGAAAACGAAATTGATGCACTGGAATCGTCTGTTATGCAAATGCTATCATTTTTTGGTCTTGTGGAGCTTCTTGTGGTAATGTCAATAAAGAATTTAATTCTTCAGTGGGTGAAGATGAATGTGTGCATGCCGTGCGTGAAGATGATGTGCATGCCGTGTGTGAAGATGAATGTGTCACTCCATGTGTGAAGATGAATGTGTCACTCCATGTGTGAAGATGAATGTGTCACTCCATGTGTGAAGATGAATGTGTCATACCGTGTGTGAAGAAGAATGTGTCACTCCATGCATGAAGATGAATGTGTATAAAACGAAGCGCAAAACTACTCGGACTATATCAGTGACAACTTCAACAGCAGAACAATTACTTTCTGCAATGAAACATTGCACAGTGTATCATCCTGATTGGACAGAGTCATAATCACACTTTCTAATTTCACTGTATCCTGAACCAACCAGAGGTAACCTAAAGGGGAGCTTCTCTTGGTGGTGAAGGGGAAATCTGCATATCAGAGGAGCACTGAGCTGGTGGCAGCATATCAGAGGAGCACTGAGCTGTTGGCAGCATATCAGAGGAGTAACTGAGCTGGTGGCAGCATATCAGAGGAGTACTGAGCTGGTGGCAGCATATCAGAGGAGCACTGAGCTGGTGGTAAGGAGCACTGAGCTGGTGGCAGCATATCAGAGGAGTACTGAGCTGGTGGCAGCATATCAGAGGAGCACTGAGCTGGTGGCAAGGAGCACTGAGCTGGTGGCAGCATATCAGAGGAGCACTGAGCTGGTGGCAGCATATCAGAGGAGCACTGAGCTGGTGGCAGCATATCAGAGGAGCACTGAGCTGGTGGCAGCATATCAGAGGAGCACTGAGCTGGTGGCAGCATATCAGAGGAGCACTGAGCTGGTGGCAGCATATCAGAGGAGCACTGAGCTGGTGGCAGCATATCAGAGGAGTACTGAGCTGGTGGCAGAGGAGTACTGAACTGGTGGTATATTAAAGGAAATGTATTTGCACTTTTTATTATGTTTTTATTACGTAAAAAAATTGTTTGCTGCCCCCCCCCCCCAGCCCCTTTTATGGCTTTTATGGTCCCCCCCACACTTCTGAGGACCTCCCACCGCCCGTGTTCCCGTGTGTATCCATACATTCTTTACAGGTACTGAACTGGTAAGGTTGAGCAACCTGCGCCCCTGTGATGTAATGGGATGTGGAGTGTGTGGCTGTGAGAGGAGTTTTGTTAATAGCTTGGGAGAAGCTTGAAGATACGCACTAAGAGTGAGGTCATCAGGCTTTCTGCAATATTATCCAAGTACTAAAGCAAAGACTATGCAGAAGCTGACAAGAACCTCATGACACTGTTTATAGTGTGTTCAGTTTGCTCTCCATTATCCTTTCTACATTTGCAAACAGTTTTTACTGTCCATAAAGAGTGGCAGTACGTGACCAGACCAGAACAGGTGGCAGTCCACCTAGTGGAAAGTAAAGTATTTCTGGGACTAAATAACCTCCTCCTCCTCCTCAACTTCCGTGGCCTCCCCCTCCTCCTCCTCTTCCTCCTCCTCCTCCTCGTCCTCTTCCTCCTCCTCCTCCTCCTCCACCTCCTCTTCCTCTTCCTCCTCTTCTCCTCCTCTTCCTCCTCCTCCTCTTCTTCCTCCCCCCTCCTCCTCCTCCTCCTCCTCCTCTTCCTCCTCCTCCTCCTCTTCCTCTTCCTCCTCCTCTTCCTCCTCCTCTTCCTCTTCCTCATCCTCTTCCTCCTCCTCTTCCTCCTCCTACTCCTCTTCCTCCTCCTCCTTCTCCTCTTCCTCTTCCTCATCCTCTTCCTCCTCCTTTTCCTCATCTTCCTCCTCCTCCCCCTCCTCCCCTCCTCCTCCTCCTCACAGCCTCCCCCCCCCTCCTCCTCGAGGAAATGCATAGTAGTGCACAATTTACACAAAAAACACTAAACCTAGTTAAGGCCAGACATGCCCAGTGCCTCCAGAGTCCTGTGATGACAGTACTGACCTACGAGAATGTTAAAAGGTAAAATACATGACACAATGTTACACAATGTTACATGAACAGAGTAACTCTCAACAAACTCTCAGTTGACATAATAAAATTACGATGAACTTCTCAATAATCAACTTGAATTTTACTCTCTGATGAAGGCTAGAGCATCTAGTCCTTATTTCCGATGAAGGTTAGAGCATCTAGTCTTATTCCTGATGAAGGCTAGAGCATCTAGTCTTATTTCCGATGAAGGTTAGAGCATCTAGTCTTATTCCTGATGAAGGCTAGAGCATCTAGTCATTATTCCTGATGAAGGCTAGAGCATCTAGTCATTATTCCTGATGAAGGCTAGAGCATCTAGTCATATTCCTGATGAAGGCTAGAGCATCTAGTCATTATTCCTGATGAAGGCTAGAGCATCTAGTGATTATTACTGATGAAGGCTAGAGCACCTAGTCTTATTCCTGATGAAGGCTAGAGCATCTAGTCATTATTCCTTATGAAGGTTAGAGTAACTAGTCAATATTCCTGATGAAGGTTAGAGTATCTAGTCAATATTCCTGATGAAGGCTAGAGCATCTAATTATTCCTGATGAAGGTTAGAGCATCTAGTCAATATTCCTGATGAAGGCTAGAGTGTCTAGTCATTATTCCTGTTGAAGGCTAGAGCATCTAGTCAATATTCCTGATTTAGGCTAGAGCATCTAGTTGTCATTATTCCTGATGAAGGCTAGAGCATCTAGTCAATATTCCTGATGAAGGCTAGAGCATCTAGTCAATATTCCTGATGAAGGCTAGAGCATCTAGTCATTATTCCTGATGAAGGCTAGAGCATCTAATCTTATTCCTGAAGCATCTAGTCTTATTCCTGATGAGGTATAGAGCATCTAGTCATTATTCCTGATGAAGGCCAGAGCATCTAGTCATTATTCCTGATGAAGGCTAGAGCATCTAGTCTTTATTCCTGATGAAGGCTAGAGCATCTAGTCATTATTCCTGATGAAGGCTAGAGCATCTAGTCTTATTCCTGATGAAGGATAGAGCATCTAGTCTTATTCCTGATAAAGGCTAGAGCATCTAGTCATTATTCCTGATGAAGGCTAGAGCATCTAGTCTTATTCCTGATGAAGGCTAGATCATCTAGTCTTATTCCTGATGAAGGCTAGAGAATTTAGTCATTATTCTCCTGATGAAGGCTAGAGCATCTAGTCATTATTCCTGATGAAAGCTAGAGCATCTAGTCATTATTCCTGATGAAGGCTAGAGCATCTAGTCATTATTCCTGATGAAGGCTAGAGCATCTAGTCTTATTCCTGATGAAGGCTAGAGCATCTAGTGATTATTCCTGATGAAGGCTAGAGCATCTAGTCTTATTTCCGATGAAGGTTAGAGCATCTAGTCTTATTCCTGATGAAGGCTAGAGCATCTAGTCATTATTCCTGATGAAGGCTAGAGCATCTAGTCATTATTCCTGATGAAGGCTAGAGCATCTAGTCATATTCCTGATGAAGGCTAGAGCATCTAGTCATTATTCCTGATGAAGGCTAGAGCATCTAGTGATTATTACTGATGAAGGCTAGAGCACCTAGTCTTATTCCTGATGAAGGCTAGAGCATCTAGTCATTATTCCTGATGAAGGTTAGAGTATCTAGTCAATATTCCTGATGAAGGTTAGAGTATCTAGTCAATATTCCTGATGAAGGCTAGAGCATCTAATTATTCCTGATGAAGGTTAGAGCATCTAGTCAATATTCCTGATGAAGGCTAGAGTATCTAGTCATTATTCCTGTTGAAGGCTAGAGCATCTAGTCAATATTCCTGATTTAGGCTAGAGCATCTAGTTGTCATTATTCCTGATGAAGGCTAGAGCATCTAGTCAATATTCCTGATGAAGGCTAGAGCATCTAGTCAATATTCCTGATGAAGGCTAGAGCATCTAGTCATTATTCCTGATGAAGGCTAGAGCATCTAATCTTATTCCTGAAGCATCTAGTCTTATTCCTGATGAGGTATAGAGCATCTAGTCTTATTCCTGATAAAGGCTAGAGCATCTAGTCATTATTCCTGATGAAGGCCAGAGCATCTAGTCATTATTCCTGATGAAGGCTAGAGCATCTAGTCATTATTCCTGATGAAGGCTAGAGCATCTAGTCATTATTCCTGATGAAGGGATAGAGCATCTAGTCTTATTCCTGATGAAGGCTAGAGCATCTAGTCTTATTCCTGATGAAGGCTAGATCATCTAGTCTTATTCCTGATGAAGGCTAGAGAATTTAGTCATTATTCCTGATGAAAGCTAGAGCATCTAGTCATTATTCCTGATGAAGGCTAGAGCATCTAGTCATTATTCCTGATGAAGGCTAGAGCATCTAGTCTTATTCCTGATGAAGGCTAGAGCATCTAGTGATTATTCCTGATGAAGGCTAGAGCATCTAGTCTTATTCCTGATGAAGGCTAGAGCATCTAGTCATTATTCCTGATGAAGGCTAGAGCATCTAGTCATTATTCCTGATGAAAACTAGAGATCTAGTCATTATTCCTGATGAAGGCTAGAGCATCTAGTCATTATTCCTGATGAAAGCTAGAGCATCTAGTCATTATTCCTGATGAAGGCTAGAGCATCTAGTCATTATTCCTGATGAAAGCTAGAGCATCTAGTCATTATTCCTGATGAAGGCTAGAGCATCTAGTCATTATTCCTAATGAAGCATCTAGCCTTATTCTTGATGAAGAGTAGAGCATCTAGTCTTATTCCTGATGAAGGCTAGAGCATTTAGTCATTATTCCTGATGAAGGCTAGAGCATCTAGTCATTATTCCTGATGAAGGCTAGAGCATCTAGTCATTATTCCTGATGAAGGCTATAGCATCTAGTTGAAACGTCAAGGGAGTAAAGTTCAAGTTGATTATTGAGAAGGTCGTGTAATTGGAATGAGTATTTATAGCCTGTGATAACTTATGACAATAACTTCAATTCTAGTCATGACAAATGCAGTGTATATATCTCACCTCCATGGCTAGAGCATGTTGAATAGCAGCATCCTTTCCTGTCAGCTATTAACCATGCAGCCTGTTCTCACCCAACCAGGTTTCTTCCCTCTAGTCTAGAATCTGCTGCAGTTTTCCGATCTTTCTCTTCGATGATCATCCCTGTTTACATAAGCCCACTTTATTGGTGAGCATACTTGGCCACTTTCTTCTTCTCAGCCATAGCAGCCACGACTCCCACTACTTACTGCCGCACCCGATAGGAAAATGTATCTGGACAGATCGCAACCCACACTAGTTGCTTGCCAATCTTCCATGGAACCATGGTTATCCCATCAGGCATTTTCACATCAGAACAAAAGAGACCTGATGGTTCCAGCCTGGAAAAGGCATCTGCAGATTAAAATGCCCAGAAGAGGATGTCGTTTATGGTGATATGATGGGGTAGAAACATCCTTCCTCAGCTAAGACCATGCATGGTGAGATGATCTACTTCAGCTCCACGGTGCTGGCAGTTATGGGGATGACACAAAAATGGAGCCCAAGCAGAGACCCACGGCAACCCTGATGGTATCGTCATCCATCCTCAAACCCAAGGACGAGATGGGGCAGGCATTTAGCCATGCACCGGATTGTTTTGTTGAAACAGCCAAAAGCCGGGCTCAAGCCAAATCATCAGGTGCATTCTGCAACAAAGATTCCACAGACTTTGACACCATGTACATATCCCAGGACATCTGGAAGCATGCCACATGACCAGATGGTGGGGCGTTGCCGGGATCCATAGACCTGCTGAAAGGGCATCATCCACAAAAGAGACAGGGAGTGAAAGCAAGTGAGGTGGCAGGATGGCTTGGACCAGGTCATGAGTGGCAGCAGCTGAGGCCAAGAAGGCAGAGGGAGGAAGCTGCACTGCACTCCTGATTCCAAGACCCCCTACCCAACAGGGAGAGTGGTCTGCAACCAAGAATGGACATCTTCAGAGAAGTTAACATTAGTAATACCACTCACAATTGACTTGAGACTCTCATCATAATCTATCAGGGCAGGAGAGAGAACACATGGAGAAGTCCTGAGGGTGCATAGAAGCTTAGGGATAGAAAATCAATTACGCAGCAGGATTAAGGCAGAAACATATCTGAGTCTGTCCCCCATGACACTGATTTTGTCCCTGATAACAGCTGAGACAGAGTCCACGCTACCCAGAAGAGATCTCAGGAGATGGGCATCGGAGGGATCAACCACATGAGCTCCTGGGAGAGAGCATAAGATGGTTCCACTCAAAACTGAATCATGTGCAAATGATCTCAGACTTGTTCTTGTTCAAAATTAACCCGTTTGTTACCAAATGATTCAAGAATTTCTCTCAGTTCTATAAAACAGTGCATTGAATATTTGGCTAACAAAATTCAAGCACAATCATCCTATTGACTTGATTGTTTTGACTAACTTACAAACTAACTAACTACTAATACTTACTAACACACTTACATAAATAAAATTTCATAAAATAGAACACGTTTTATTTTATATTAGGGTAATGGAACATGGAGGATGGGGTGATTGGGGTAATGGTTCCAAAAAGTTTGGGAACTACTGTGCTAAGTTATAGACAGCTTCCAACATCTTGTCTCTGCACACAGAATTTTTATGTTGAGCTTTACTACTGGTTAGGTTGCAGGTTAAGAAACTGCCTGGTGAGCATGGACAGCCCCACTGATCCCATGATCCCAATGCTAGCAGGGATGCAATATCCTTGCTGATCACGTTCCCATCTACCTTGGCCACTAGCCAAAAAAGGGTGCATCCTATTGCTATGGGTCTGACTCCACCTCATTTCTTCGCTAGAGCCAAATAAAGGATGGATAGAGGAAAGAATTCTTCACTCTAGGACCATGGTAGAGGAGGCAGCTAAGATAGAGAGAAGGGAGGAAACTGCATTGGGGTGCTTCAGATGCTGTGGTCTTAAACCATCAGATAAGGTAAAGAAAGAAAGAAAGAAAGATGAATATAACAATGATCCCATGGAAAGAAGGCAAGCCTCTTGTCCTGACTCTCTTGCTCTCATACCTTTGCCATGCCACCAGTAGCATGGGAGCAATGGCGACTTAGGCTGAGGAGAGATAACCAAATATTCTTCCTTAGGCCCTACTCACTCCCTGTCACAGGTGCTCTGGAGATGGTAGTAATGTCAACTCCCGACTGACCCCAAAACAGACAAGGCATTATTATTATTATTATTATTATTATTATTATTATTATTATTATTATTATTATTATTATTATTATTACTACTACTACTACTACTACTACTACTACTACTACTACTACTACTACTACTACTACTACTACTACTACTACTACTATTATTATTATTATTATTATTATTATTATTAATTATTATTATTATTATTATTATTATTATTATTAATTATTATTATTATTATTATTATTATTATTAATTATTATTATTATTATTATTATGTATATTATTTATATTATCATTATCATTATAATTATAAGTTTGTTTTTTTTTAGGTATTTTTGTAATATACAATATTAAATACTATGTCCAATAAACAGAATAACAAACAAACATTAACAAACAAACATTAAAACAAAATATCTTAATAGACTACTTATAAAAAATAATCGTCATTACAACTAAAGCTGGTGCTATCATCATCATCATCATTATTATTATTTTATTATTATTATTGTTGTTGTTGCTATTATTATTACTATCGTCATCATCATCATCATCATCATCATCATCACCATTATTTTATTATTTTGTTGTTGTTATTATTATTATTATTATTGTTATTATTATTACTATTATTATTGTTGTTGTTATTACTATTACTACTATTATTATTACTATTACTACTACTACTACTATTATTATTATTATTATTATTATTATTATTATTATTATTATTATTTTATTATTATTATTATTATTATTATTATTATTATTATTATTATTATTATTTAATTTTTAATTTTTATTTTTATTTTTTTAATATTTTTTTATTTAAAAAAAAAATTTATTATTAATATTATTATTATTATTATTATTATTATTATTATTATTATTATTATTATTATTATTATTATTATATTATTATTATTATTATTATTATTATTATTATTATTATTATTATTATTATGTTATTACTACTACTACTACTATTACTACTTATTATTATTATTATTACTACTACTACCATCATCATCATCATCATCATTTTGTTGTTGTTGTTGTTATTATTATTATTATTGTAATTGTTATTATTATTACTATTATTATTATTGTTGTTATTACTATTACTACTATTATTATTACTATTACTACTACTATTATTATTATTATTATTATTTTATTATTATTATTATTATTATTATTATTATTATTATTATTATTATTATTATTATTGTTATTATGTTATTACTATTACTACTACTATTACTACTACTACTACTACTACTACTACTACTACTACTACTACTATTACTATTACTATTATTATTATTATTATTATTATTCATAGTTGACATAATAACATCACAATAACCTTCCCAATAATAAACTTTAAATTGTATTCTCTCAACAAGTTGCTCATACAAAACCACTCGGCCCACGTGTCCCTTTGTGAGAAAGTAGTCATGTGCTTACACAGCTCGAGGTACAGCTGATCCTCCTCTGAAAAAGCAAGCGAGTATGGCAATGCTATGTCCTGACTGGTGTAGTCTACAACAATAAGAAAACAAGAGTTGTTCTCTCAGGTCTGCTACGATGTTTAAGGATTCATGTTGAAGGATTCACCAGGAACAGAAAAAATCACCCGACAGCTATATACCTATATTGGATTGGTAAAAAAAAAAAGGAAGGATACAAGAATGTGCCTCTGTCGACCGACCACACCTAGTAGTTAGACGACTCGTACCATTCAGATGGTTAACACACTTGGCTGATGTGGGCCTCCTATGTGCCTGCAAGTATACAGTGGCTTTGCAAATTAACGTATTGGCCTCTTCTAGGACATTCAGTTGCTGGCATTCAATTACTAGGGCATTTGGTTACTAGGACATTCAGTTACTAGGGCATTTGGTGCTGGCATTCAGTTACTAGGGCATTTGGTTACTAGGGCATTTGGTTACTAGGACATTCAGTTACTAGGGCATTTGGTTACTATGGCATTTGGTTACTAGGACATTCAGTTACTAGGGCATTTGGTTACTAGGACATTCAGTTACTAGGGCATTTGGTTACTAGGGCATTTGGTTACTAGGACATTCAGTTATACTAGGGCATTTGGTTACTAGGACATTCAGTTACTAGGGCATTAGGTTATTAGACATTCAATTACTAGGGCATTTGGTGGTTACTAGGACATTCAGTTACTAGGGCATTTGGTTACTAGGGCATTTGGTTACTAGGACATTCAGTTACTAGGGCATTAGGTTATTAGACATTCAGTTACTAGGGCATTTGGTTACTGGCATTCAGTTACTAGGGAATTAGGTTACTAGGGCATTCAGTTACTAGTCACTAGACATTCAGTTAGGCATTTGGTTGCTGGCATTCAGTTACTAGGGCATTTGGTTACTAGGGCATTTGGTTACTAGGACATTCAGTTACTAGGGCATTAGGTTATTAGACATTCAGTTACTAGGGCATTTGGTTACTGGCATTCAGTTACTAGGGAATTAGGTTACTAGGGCATTCAGTTACTAGTCACTAGACATTCAGTTAGGCATTTGGTTGCTGGCATTCAGTTACTAGGGCATTTGGTTACTAGGACATTCAGTTACTAGGGCATTAGGTTATTAGACATTCAGTTACTAGGGCATTTGGTTACTGGCATTCAGTTACTAGGGAATTAGGTTACTAGGGCATTCAGTTACTAGTCACTAGACATTCAGTTAGGCATTTGGTTGCTGGCATTCAGTTACTAGGGCATTTGGTTATGGCATTCAGTTATAGGGCATTTGGTTGTTAGGGCATTCAGCTGCTAGGGCATTCAGTTGCTAGGGCATTCAGTTGCTAGGGCATTCAGTTGCTAGGGCATTCAGTTGCTAGGGCATTCAGTTGCTAGGGCATTCAGTTGCTAGGGCATTCAGTTGCTAGGACATTCAGTTGCTAGGGCATTCAGTTGCTAAGGGCATTCAGATGCTAGGGCATGTGGCCCCCAGCTTGACCAGTATATGCATTAGGTACCACTAACATGGGGACTTGACCAGTATAAGCATTAGGTACCACTAACTTGGGGGGTAACAATTCCAGCCAATCAATGACTCCACTGACTTCCTACATCTCCTTCCCCTGTAACCACCAACCTCGGAGCCAGTACTGACACAGAACCCAGTCCAGATCCAGCTAGCTCAACAGTCTGAACAAGGACACTGTTTGCTGTGATCATTATTTTACTTTGTGACTGAGAGGGATATGCAGTAGCATGGAGACCTGAGGGCCTGGGGCTAGCCTGGGCTGTAGTGACATAGACTCGAGGGTCCAGGGCTATGACCTGAGTGCTCAGGGCTGTGGTGACCTGAGGGTCCAGGGCTGTGGTGACTTTGTTGATGATGCAATTAGGCTAACACATGGTAAAGGGTGACCTTGTTATGATGCAATTAGTCTAATACACGTGGTAAAGGATGACTAACTATTGAAGTACAGTACACCAATGTCGTACAATATTGGTGTACTCTTAAATTGCAAAGGGTCATCTAATTTGTTCGGGTCTCGGTGCGCGCGAGAAAAACTCTTATCCCGCACGCGCCTGTAGGATTTGGTAAAGGTATTTGCTAGCATGGAGAGATGAGCGTAAAAGCTGAACTTGAAAACGCAAGCAATGCCATTACGACTTTCGGCTCTAGTGATGCCCCGGACCTGCAGCAGGTCCAAGTTACACTTGATGTCAAGTGTGAAGGTCTTGGTTTGAGTTGTCATCCATTCTTGGTGGGCTGGTACAACTCAAGTGTGAGCCAACCTTGCTTTCGTCTACCCTACAACTACGATACTCTCGCTATGCTGGTCGTCAGTAGCCCCATTATGTTTGAACGCATGTTCCTTCCCTACCTGTGCTCACCTAGCTATGCGGTGGGTCAGCTAGATCCCCTGGACCAATGTCTTGAGCAATTCTTCTCAAAACTTGTCTCTTCCTTCATTTCTGGTGATGTTGAAGCCATTCATGACTTTGAGCTGGACCCCATTAGCAGACGGCCACGTGTCCTAGTTCAGACAGCTGGCCATGTGGCAGGTGTAGCTCGCTATTACCAGAGATGTGATGTGAACCCTGACCCCTGGCCAAAAGGTGAGAGATTGTATGGTGTGTCCATGCATCCTCTCTATGGAGGCTGGTTTGCTTTCAGAGGAATCCTGCTGTTTAAGCAAGTCCAGGTGTCTGGCTTGCATCAGTCAGAGCCTGAAGACTGTGTGCCCGACCAGGCACAGAGAAGAGAACTGCTTGAGAAGTATAATTATAACTGGAAAGACTGGAGTTTCCGAGACATAGTAGTGGGTAGAGTTAAAGAGAAATACTCTGAGGAGCAATGTATATATTTCAGAAAAAATCCGAGAAGACGGAAAACTGTGATCAAGGAACTGCAACGCAAGCACGGATATGGCAAATAGATGGCGTCAGACTAAGATGGACAGCGTCTCGGATACCTTTTCAGTGCGGCATTTGTTTACATCTGAATCTAGTTCTGTACAGCTTTGCCTGTTTGACTAATTCTACTACAAATTCTTGATGTGGAAAGTTATAGGGGGCATGAACGCATTAAAAATATATAAATGAGGGAGGGAGGTTATGAGGGAGGAGGTTACCAAGATCAAGGTACTTGTCTTCATGAATTGTTGATTGTGTTCTATTAAGCTTGGGGCATTCAAATCTTGCTTTAGCAACGTCTTAGAGGCCATCATGAGGAAGAGAGGGCAATGTTATTTATGGTGCATCTAGTAAAGTTTTCTCGTAGCTGGACGTGAGCAGTCTTGGTGCACTCCAAAATTCCAGCTGACAAGCTGTGTACGTAGACAGATATCTTTTAGGAAATTCTACTGTAGAATCTTGGCAGTGGACTCTAGAAAAATGGCTATATTCACCATTCCTGGACACCTTGCAAAATATACAAATATTTATGGCTCATGAGAATAGCTTCACCACATGCCATAGACCTCTTTGATATCTGACCCAAGGTATAATGCGTCAAGAGACTTGTCTGCATCAAGTATTTAATTAGATGTATGTGGTGAAGCTGACCAGAGCAAGTGGACAGTTTACCCATGTGGTCCCATAATATTTTGACACCACTTTTAAAGAGATCTGCAAGTGTCTGTGCTTCCAAACTATATTGTAGGTTACACAGGTATTGCGAGGTCCTTTCTATTGGACTTTACTTTACTTTTTCTTTCGTAGAAGTGGAAATAAAAGTTAAATCGACTTTATACACTTTAAACTATCAAGTGTATATCAAGTGTATCTTGGTTAAAAAGGTTCAAACGAGCTCTCAAATAATAATACTGTTGCTAATTGGTGTGGGCAATCAACAGATCTGAGATCATCCACCTAGTGCTAAATGTGTGAATGACCTCACTTTGTTTGGAGCCTGCTTATAAAATTTCATTAGACTTTGGACATTATAGCTTATAATTATAATTTCCCTGTACCATGCATGCAGCAGGGTACAGTAATTGTGGCTATATATATGTGTGTTTGTGTGTGTGTGTGTACATGTTTGTCCAATCACAAGAATCATGAAATGTCCATTTTTTCACCTTCCAATGAAACACCTGGAATAGTCTTTACCACATGCCATAGAGTGCTTTGATATCAGACTTAAGATATAATATGACAACAGACTTGTCTGTATCATCATATGTGGTAAAGTTGGTTAGAGCAAGTTTACAGTTTTCCTGTGAGGGTCTGTTATCCTCGCAAAAGTTCTCCCCATCATTCAAAGCATTTCGTTCTAGATAGAATTATACAAAAAGTTTTCAGATTTTTTTGGCCTCTGGTCAAATCTCCTCTCCTCCCATAATTCAACACATATATATATACAAAATAACCTTCTCAATAATCAACTGAAATTGTACTCTCTCGATGTTTCGACTAGATACTCAGCCTTCATTAGGAATAATGTTATTTATATCTGTACGAGACAATTAAATGATTAATTGGGCTATTTGTGGTGCCATTTCTCAAATATAAATTAATGTGGCTAAAGCTCTTTGGGAGAACCAAATTATGTTTATCTATTCAAATAAAAATAACAACAACAGTAATAAATGATTCCCTAATAAATGATTCCCTTAACAATCACTTAAATTTTCTTCTTGAGGTTGATTATTGAAAATTGTTATATTCTACTATGTCAACTGAGAGTTTGTTGGTAATAATAATCATAATCATAACCCCAGCTGAGGAGACCCCCCCCAATTTATGATGCCAAATAGTTTTTTCCCTTCTTGCATCCAACACTAGCTAATAATATCAACATCAAAGCTAGAACTCAGCCGATATGTGAACATGTCTGCAGATTAACTTCTGACAATCCACTGGCTCTTACTTGATTCATGATCACAGACAATGTTAATTTTGCCACCCACTGTAGCTAATAGTTTATCTCTCAACATCAAAGCTTGGCATCAGCTGTGTCACAAGCACATCTGCAGATGAAGTTGTCAAGTAAGTGATCGTGGTATTTCACAAGACAGTGTTGCCATGTGCCCAGCTGTGAGCTGCAAATTTCATTACGACAGTTGTGAATAGGTTATCTTAATTTCCTGCATGCAAATACTCCAGTTTTGTCACCAAATAGGGTAGCACATAAACCATATGCTCTCACATGGCTAGGGAATTTCTCAAAACAAGCCATGTTTTACATAACCTTTCGGTCTCTAGGCCGAGTGAAGGAAGCCAGGTACTGGCAGGTAAAGTCCCGACATTAGAAAAATTCCTATTTTGAATGGAAGCAGGTGTGAGGCACAACCTCACGTCACAAATATATTTTTGTATGATGCCAAACATTGGCAACCTTTCGCTAGGCAACATCAATTCTTTGGTCATTACCAGATTGTTATCATGCTCATTAGCCACTTACTAATAATACATCTCAACTAATTTCATTTGCAATCCATTACAGCTGTGTACTAGCCTGCCTGTCAATAGTGATCAAATTGTAACCCACCTTAGCAACAGTTGTAAGAACTAGTGAGAAAGTGAGCACATGATAACCCCCCCGAGCTGTGCAGCCAACACAACAGGCTTCTCCATATTAGACATTTTTACAAACCAATTTTAATAGTTCACTCTACCAATCTGTGATTACAGTAACAATAACAATAATAATAATCATACTAATAATGTCGATGGGATGAATAATAAGAGCTCACAATGCACTGAGTGAATAGAATTATTTACACAAAATAATTGAATTTGATAATACTTTGCAATTTTGTTCTTTTTACTCTAGTGTGCAGGAATGTTGATAGCTTCTGATCTTTAACAAATAGGTGACAACAGGAACAGACCTGTGATGACAGCAGAACACATGCGCCCAGTCAGTTCTAAGGCAGCTGAGGTGGAGGAGAGATTCGATGATTGGTTGGCTGGCAGTGCACGCAGAAAACGAAAGGGAGGACATAGGAGGGGAGAATGTGTAACAAATTAAGCTATCCTCATCTGACGATGACCAGGCTAGCTGCCAATACAGTCAGAGCAAAGGGGACAATCCAGGAGATGGATACCGATCTAGAACCAGCGTTGCTTGGTAGTAGAGACTGCAGCAGCCTTTTGCTAGGCTCATGAGCAGAGGCAACTTCTCTAGAGAAGGAAGATGCTTGTTTGTATGTAATAGATGACCGGCGTTGCCTGTCTGGAGCTAATTGTTGATTATCTTCAATGAGAGGGAGGCGGCTACAGCTGGAAGTCCTGTTATAGCCTCGGGTACAGATGTGTGTGGTGCTCTCTAATTGACAGAAACGGTTGCATCCATCTCCAATGTCTTTGTTATGATCATCACATACCTCCCCACGTGTCCGCATCCCATCTCCACACACCTCCAGCATGCATATGGATGGCTGTAGTCTTGCTGTTGAACAGTCATAATTTTGCTTCACGCGACAGTTGATAGAACAGCCCAGGGCAGAATCTTCTCCAAATTCACACTCCTCCATGGCTTGTCTGCGTCCATCTCCACACTCTGTTGTCTTCCTGGGTGGCTTCCTGCTGTTAGACGAGGTACTGGTAAGTTCGTACATGGCACCAGTGATGGTGCTAAGGCCAGATTGATTAAAATTAATTAGTTTACTGTTGTTTATTTCTTCAAGAATGCTGTTGTTATCCATAAACAAGGTCACCAAGTGGAAGTTATCGTTATTAGGGTTGAAATCTGACGCTTCATGATCAGTGCAGGGATTACCTATCCCCGACTCGTCCATTCCGCCATAGTGGAAGTTGGCGATAGGCAGAGAACCTCCATTTTCCACCACATGCTTTACAGCCTGAATGTAGTCATTAGGAGAAGGATCTAGTTGGTTTGACGATGTGTATTTGATAGCTTTGATGCAGTAGATGTGTCTAACCATGGTAGGTACCCTCACTAGTTCAGCAGCAAGCGTACTATATATATCTTTAATCGCCAATGGCAGTCCTCTGTCTACCATGGAGTTGTAATATTCTCCTCCAATGCGAAACTTAGAATCCAAGATCCTTATGTCCTCTTCCGATAGTTGGTGTACATGTATGTCAGAACTCTGGTTGTAGCAGTGGTTCATTTCCAGGACTGCATCATGCTCCCATGTGAGACACCCTACAGGGTCGTGGTAGAGTCCTTCACTGTCATATTTCTGCACCAGGGCTAGGAGTCTCTCCTGGAAGCACTGCTCAACTTGGTAGGCCCATTGGATGGTATTGATATCAACACAAGATTGACAGGTCTGTCCTGGCCTCTCCCTGCGAAGCGTATTGATGGCGTCGCAACGTTTCTTGGCATATGAGAGTACCAGTCCCTCTTGACCACAAGGGAGCTTGGACTCTATGCAGTGTGAATAGAATTGACAAGACCCAAGTGACGAGCAACGCTCCCTGCTAATAGTCTCTCTGCGCTGGATTTTCACACCTGATACACAGGAGGACATGGAGAGATTCATAGAATAGTGAACATTACATTCAACACGAACATCAATTCACTAACAACACTTGCATTCCCTTGCACAATGCATGCACTACAACACCATTGGATGGTTTTATAAAATTTTCATAATAATAAAACAAACATCACTCGGTTAAGATACACACAACATGCAACTCTTAATTATCCAATTATGTTTTATTATTCTTGTAGCACAAACACACACAAAAAAACACCACTTGGTTGCTAGGCTAAGATACACTCAACGTGCAACTTTAATTGTCAAATTATGTTTATATCACTTCTAACCAAGGTGCAAATTCATTATCATAATGGAGAGGAAAGCTATCTGCTATCAAAACAGCTCGGCCCACACGAACAGCTGTTGTCATAGCTCGGAGGAAGAAGCTTCATGACATTGTTTTGAAGTGCCTGCTATCTATCTTTCTGTCGCTGTGCTGGAGGTTTGCACTTTCACTGCCATCAGCAAACTAGGGGGGGGGGGGGGGGGGCTCAGTTTTTGCAGTGTTTAATTAAACTATGCCAACAAATTCAGCATCCCTACAACTGCTACCTCAAACTTCTGAGCCACCAAAACAAAGCTACACAATCAGTAATAACACTCCCTCAACTTATTTTACATGGCTACAGTTTAGCAGCAAGACATAGAAGTAGTAATGAATCAACAATAACTCCACAAACGACGTTTGCAGACTCTCGCAATGCTAGAGGAGAATTATATGTTGGGACTGACCTGAAGTTGGCATGCTGCCAGCACCAGCGAGCAGAGTTAGGAGAAGAAAATATTGGTAATTCGAAGTCGTCATGTTGCAGTTGCAGTTGCAGTTGTAGTTAACTTTTTTTTTTGTGGAGTACGGTATCCCAAGCTCCCTTTTAAACAAACTCGTTACTATAGCAACTACGCCGGAAAGGACTTTAATTAACTAAACCGCAAGCGTTAGGTGTAAATAATTTAAACTTCGCGCGGCTGCAACCTGTAAAGCATTTTTTTACAGTAATTAAGTTCAGCATTAAGTCAATACTGCTTCACACTGGAAAAGAAAAAGGTATGGAATTTTTTTTTACAACTTTTACAACAACTTTTACAACAATAATGATAATGCAAAACAAAAATATGTGCAATGTCATGATCAATGTCATAAATGAGCCATCAAGGCAAGGTCTAGTCCAGACTTCATGCTGTCACTTCAAACTGCTGATTCTGTTCTGTCCCTCATGGATCCTGAAGTGGATTCTGTTCTCCAAGTGGTAACCCTTGTAGTCAGTACTGAATACACAGAAAGACGAGCATAAATATCTCAAGTGACTTGCCACATATATATATACATAGTACAGATACTCCGCAAGCTTTGTCTAGGTTAAAACTTCAGTCCTGTTGGGTTACCCTCATCTCTCTCGGGGCCTTAGCATGCCACAACATATTTAGCATGGCATATAGATCCAAGTCAAAATACACTGTTGTTGTCTCTAGTGTAGCTTATTTCAGATTGGTATTCATCAGCGTACTTGTTGCAGTTACCTTGATGTAAAATTCATGACGTGTGTGTGGTGTGTGTTTATATAACATTTATATTTCAATGGTGAAAACTAAAGGCACATGCATTCATAAATAATACCATGTGAGATAGTAAAAGAAACAATTTGTCAACGACAGAAGCACAAGTGAATTAGGACAACCTGTTGGAAATAGCATTCACATATCCAAGCTGCAACTGGTTTACTAAATCCCCTTCACTCACCGAGCTGCCAGTAATCTCTTCTCTGCTTCCTCAATCTCCCCCGTCTCTATGAGGAGCAGGCCTAGCTCTGCACTCGCTGCTGGTATGGTATACTTATCATGTTCCAGCAACTTCTCGCTCCTAAAAATGGTCAAGTCTAGTTTGACATCAGACAACCAACCAACCACATGCATCTAAAAATAGCAGGAAAAAAAAAATGTTCCTACTTGGGGAGGGAGGGACGACAGGGGTGGGGTACAAAGTGTCCAACTTCATGGCATTATTGGCCAACAATAGAATTTTGATATTACAATGGGATTATTCTCTCTAGCTACATATATGGATGTGTTTTATGAATGTCATGTATTTGTGGCAGGTGCTTTAATAGCAGCAATTGTTAACACAGCAGTCATACAATTACTAATTAACAGTCACTTGCATTTATATTTGCATTTGATTTTGTGCACGGGTCAACTAGTCATGGACAACGATAAATGGAGGGGAAAACCAGTCCATGTCCCAATTCTAAACCTGACCCTGGCATGTGGGAACTGCTACTGGTGGGTGCCTAGGGCCCTCTCATAGGAAGCCAAGCAGCTGGGTGCCTTGGCCCCACATACATTCTATTAGTGACTGAAATACCTTTAGCCAGGACCACCTCTAGCTAGGACCACTTCCAGCCAGGCCCACTTCTAGCCTGGCCCACTTCTAGCCAAGACCTTCCAGCCAAGACCACTTACAACCAGGCCCACTTCCAGCCAGGCCCACTTCTAGCCAAGACCACTTCCAGCCAAGACCACTTACAACCAGGCCCACTTCCAGCCAGGACCACTTCTAGCCAGGACCACTTCCAGCCAGGACCACTTCTAGTGTAATTATAATTACCATGCCATCCATCCCGCAGAAAATGGGCAGCTACAGCTTCTATGCAAGAGGGCATAGGGATGGAATGGATTTAAAAACATCACCTGATGATGTGCAGTATGAATGACCCAAAGGTCACCTGAGTAGACTCGTGTCACAAAATATATTACCATATTGGCTATGACTAGATATTGCACCAGTCCCAACCCAAGCAATCATTGAAGTCGACATAATGGATCATGGGAAGGCCTATGGAATTCTTGTGGCATGAAGACTATGCTGAGTGAAACTGAAACTTCGTGGAATAATAATGCAGAAACATTTACAGCGGCATTCGTTCATGAGAAAGGAATGTTTCACTTATTAACACCTGTATACATAAGCACAGATACACCACAAGCTTTGTCTAGGTTCAAACTTCAGTCCTGTTGGGTTACCCTCATCTCTCTCGTGCGTCCATCAGCCAATCAAAAGGCTAATAATTAATAATGACAAATAAACACACCCCAGACAAATAACAAATAACCATAACACAATGAGCAATTTAATTAAGCCTACTTGGCAATCACGTTGAGCAGAGTGACCTTGGCAGGATCGTATCTGCCCAGAACTCGCAGGATAGAGCCTTTCATCAGACTTGCCACACACCAATCTCCCTCGTAACAAGGGTTACCCCCTAATCAAGCATAGATTATTATTATACCTGGGACTAATTTAAGGCTTGAAAAATGTCCATCCATAAAATGACCAGAACAAGAAGTTATTAGCACATGCTTTTCATGTGATCTTTCAAGCCCGTACTTTGTGGTGCTTTAAATATTCACCTTTAGTCTGTTCAACAACCACCAGTTCCTCTTCTACTTGTGTGAGCAAGTTTTGGAGAAGAGCCGGGTTCTCTTTGAGGAGAAGAAAGGCATTATGAGAGTAGATCAGCTCCTAAGATGAGCGAGGAGAGAAGAAGGTGTGTGTGGGAGGGAGGGACAATGAGACGTATTTGTAGGAGTTCAATGGAAATCAAGGCAAGCTAAAGCTAGGCTACTTGATATTTCTGTAACAGAACACACAATTCACAGACTATACTGGACAACAGTGATAGTCAAGTCATTAGTACGTATGTCCATACATGGCCTTACAAGTCTGCTTGGTGGCCATCCCAAACTGAGATATGTGGACGGTTTTTCAAGCAAATATTTGCAAAGTGATTTGACACTTGATACTTCCACCACTTCATTATGTTGATGAAGAATCGGCTGAACACTTCACCAACACACACACACCACTCATCTCTAGGAAGACAGACCCTATCAATTCAAATAACTATGTTTTTGATCACGTCATCTGGTCATGGAGCCAGCAGACTTTTGTGTGCATATGTGTGCTCCCATGAGCATAGTCGCTGCCACCAGACACCAGTTGGGACGAGAACGGTGCTTGCAACTCAACTAATCTAGTTACGATGATTGTAAACACTTGCAAGGGCCTTGCTTTGGCGGGTGAAGCAAGTCCCCCACATGGGCTAGTTGATGGGCTAAGTTGAACAGAAGTTTATGTATGCAAACACGCTGCCTATCTATCTATCTATTGTCATCGTACATAAATCATCCACCATAAAGATGAACGTTCGTCCGCCCGTCCGCTTCAGGTTCCAGCTCGAGCATGCATGTAAAAGGAACAGGTTGTCCAGAATGCATGAGAATGTCAAAAAGGTGCAAAGACACGAACACAGGTGTATATACCACAACACAAACAAGATACTTTGATGATGCCAGACGCTCTCACAGTCACACAAAAACATTCCCTTACCCCCAAACAGGAATCTTTCACTTGTGCTACTTACCATCCCACAGAGTGGAAGCTTGTCTCCAGCCAGAAACCTTTCTGCCTTTGAGACCACAAATTTCTCTATGGAGATGCTCTTGCCAGCTATGCGTTGCTTCAGATGTGGTACATTCCTGCACGTTATCATGTGGTGAAAAGAGGTCAATAGAATGTGCACACTATGACCAGATAGGCTGCAGGTGAGAGATTTAGGGCGGGCACTAGTCACGTAATTTGGTCACACACTTTCTCAGTCCCACCTCTCTGATCTCCTTACCACAGAAATACTACGACAACCTGACCAGTTCATAGTACATCTTCTGAAGAAGGCCATGCAGAAGTTAACAATGTTTGTTAGACAATGTTAATGCAAAAAAAAAAAGTGCTTTGCTAAGCAAGGGCATATCTTGAAAATGGATAACAAACAGCACTTTTATGGCCCGGCCATTCATGCCACACAGTGCTTCTGATTCAACCACCTGCAGTGCTAAATGGTCACCACAAGCTAAGGTAACTACAGAGTTATTTGAGGCTTGAGGCAATGAATATGTTCATGAGCAATGGTATGTCAAGAAGATATTCACACCACACACACTTGCTAAAAATAGAGTGCTTTCCATGTTCCCTTCTTACCAGCAAAACATGTTGCTCAGAAGTAGTCCTGGAGACAGGTTTTCCTGCCAATGCTCCCAGCATACTGTTCTGGTTCCATACATGCAAGCAGACACTCAGAGTGGATGCTGTGCCATTCAAGAGGGCCAGGTAGCCATGACAAGCTACATTGCAGACACTGGCCAGGCACCATGCTGGCATTTCCTAGGAGAAGTCTGAAAGGACCGAGGCAGCTGCTATTTTGTATAGTGAGTGGCTCAGACAAGCAGCTGTGCTATTCTACCTGGGGCTAGCCCTAGCTGAAATCTACTAATTGGAATTAATCTGGCTAAGCCACCAGCAGTACATAGCAGCTAACTAGACCTCTATCAGGGAATCTCAATTTGTCTCGTAATCATGGTAACCCCTAGCAAAAAAGCAGATTAATGAAAACATTATCTAGTGTTGTTATGAGTCATATTATCAGGGAGAAAATATTTGGAAGGGATGCAGGTCATGGATACATGGGTGCAGGACCAGTATGCTGAGATCATTGGCAACAAAGCCAGTCACCAAGACTACAACCCTATATATTTATGTATATATTTTGCTGGTAAAGGAGCCTACATAGAAATAACTCAATTTTAATGGATGCATTGGAGCAGCTAGAAATTCCATGAAATTATCAAGGTCTAGGCAAGTAGATTGAAAGTAGAGGGTCAAAGATCAGCAGACCACAATACCTCCATCATGAATATAATTATAGGTAGTCTGCAATTAATGAAATGTGAAGCTGTGGATTTGTAGCCTGTGATTAAAGAGGTTAAAATAGTCGATGTAATTTGTAGTCTGCAATTCCTTATCCATGGTGCAAGAGAGTAGTAATATATATATATATATATATTTAGCCTTGCATGTTGTCATAATGGGCCCAGACTTCATGTGATAACTGCATACTTGAGAGAACATGATTTGCTAACTGAACACGCTCCATCATTTTGTCTTGGAGAAAGTAAGAGGTTATGGATAGTTCTTTTTTGTTACTGGTATGCCTATACTGGTGGGTATGCTCTCTGCTTCTTTGTGTCTGCAGTGATGACACAGAGCAGAGCTATTAGGCTCTTATTAGTTGCTGGTAGTTGCTATACGATTATGTGCCAAACAAATAGCTTACAATGCTGAGGCTTTTAAAGAGACTCGCTTGTGATCCAAACACTGCAAGTCCACTGACTGGCCCACTTATGCCTCGTCAGCTGTATTGGTGCAGCTACAAGAACTTCATGCAGACTTATGCTCTGCTAATATGCACACACACGTGTAGACAGTGCACCTAATGGGGGGAGCACTGCAATTGCACGAGAGTTGCATGTCAGCTCTGCATTATAACTAATTTGTTTGAATTCCTATTTAATTGGTAGTGCACACACACACACACAAGGAACATGCTAGGTTAATGGTACCCCTGCCTGCCTATCCCTGCGCAGGTGTGCCAGTGGTCCAGTTTGCTTGTGTAGCAAGTGCAGGCCGCCACGCATATGGGCTTCGACTGGTCCTCATGTCACTCTCCCCCTACCCACCACCACACGCACAGAGACTCCTTTATAGACGTCACCTTCTCGGCCAAACATTACAGCCTCTTTAGGTGAAGGGGTCGACCAAACTTCTTCTCACTCTACCAGGCAGACACACTATTGCCTGGTTCTCCTGTGGCTGCATGTTCCCAGGCTATGCTCTGACAATGTCCAATAACTGGTAGCTTTGCTATGACCTTTTCAATATACTAAGCTTCTTTCCAATGCTGCCTTGTGGAGGTGTGGTCACACACATGCTTTCACTCATGACAACGAGAGGCTGCTGGACTGGAGGTGTGGTCACACACATGCTTTCACTCATGACAAAGAAGAGGCCACCTATATTTTACACACCATCACACACACACAGGAGAGGAAGGCGACCAACAATGGAGAGAGAAGCGGCAGCTGCAATATTTACAGGCATTTATAGATGTGAAGCAGCTGGCAAGAGTTCTCTACATGTGGGTACATAATCTCTACATGTGTGTACATAATCTCTACATGGCCTTTTCACTGGAATATTCACCTGTAGCCCAGACAGGCCTTCATGGCTCCTCACAACAACCACACAATAGTACTGAAGAAGGTGCTATACAAACACTGGGTGCATGCAGAGAAGGCACACACTATCTGCTGAAATAACACACCCTAAGAAAATACCGAGCCCATGCCTGAAAACCACACCCCCTAGGTAAATGCTGCGATGCTAAAGAAGAGTCCACACTATGAGGTACGGCTCGTCACATGTAGCAAATGGAAAAACAAACTCGAGTTCTGTAAAAAGAAGACGCATGGAGGTTAGCGATGGGTGACGATGGAATGTGTTAATGTTCAAAAATATTGTCAAGGCAAAGTGCCTGTTTATCACTGCCTCCTCTCCAGCAGGCAGTGAGAATTGACGCTGGCATTAGACAGATGTCAACACACTCTGGAGTTGCAGAGCGACATTTTTGGCAGATGCAAATATTGCTAAGAAGGGTCTATAAGAGAAGCTATGTAGTAGACTATAGGTCTACCTATCCACACTGGCATTGAACAACATGCCACAAGCCTGTTCACACCTAAAACACTGGCGGGGTTATTTGGAGTGACACGTCCAAAAATGGGCAGAGTTGAGGTGAGAAACTAGCTTGAAGCAGGTTCCTGTGTGCCAGCTGCCTTTAGTCTGCATGCCCTTGGCAATCCTTCTCTCCCATGCACAGCATAGGCTTTTCTTTACCTTCTAAATAAAAATAATGAATGTTTTGTGGTGTGCACAGGAGAGATCCCCCCCAGCTGGCATGCAGCTGGGGATGGTGGGATGTTTGGTTTGCCCAAAACAATTATCTTAGTCCACCCACTTATAATAATCATTTCAAGCGAAAATGATCTCAGCTTTTGAAGGAGAACTCTTTGTGAAGTTCTCTAACTCTCACACAAGATGAACTATTCCCATTTAGCTGTTATTCTACGTTCCTTTCTGGCACTCACTTCATCATTGTTGCAATGTCTTTGTCACTAACCACATATCCTTCTCTGGCTACATGCCCGCCGGCTAATCCAGCCACTTGAGGAGAGGACGAGAGAGATGAAGGGTTAAGTTCAGAGCCAGATACTGTTGGCAGAGCTAAGGAAGAATGCCTTCTCTCCATCAGCAAAAAGCTTGCCTTCATGTAGAGGAAAGAGGCCTGCAAGAAAGGGGAGGAGAGGAGGAGGAGAGGAGGAGAAAGGAGAGGGGAGGAGAAGCAAGGGAGGAGAGGAGGGGGAGAGGAGGAGCAAGGGAGGAGAGGAGGAGAGGAGGAGAAAGGAGAGGGGAGGAGAAAGAACAAGAGAAACAGGGGAAGGAGGAAGGTAAGTAGTAGAGAGGTGAGGGAGGCAGGAAGGAAAAACACTGAGAGAGGAAAGAAGAGACAAAAGGAGGCAGGGTCAAAGTCCTTTGAGGCTAGTCCTCTTGTTAACAACTAGTAAACCAATTAGTGCTGTCAAGGATGAGTGACAGGCGATGAGGGCTTGTCTGCCACAAACAACACTGATCCTGTCAAGAGGAAAATTAGAACCTGGAGGACACCTCATTCTTGCATGATTGCTAATAGTTGAAGTACTCGACAGCTGCTGGTTTAGACACGATTCACTGCCTCCAGTCAAACAAGGATAGGGGACAACCTAGAAACACCAGCTATGCTACTCTAGGGAATGCCCACCTAATAGCAGTTTCAAGACATGGCAAACATGTCTCTCCTCGCACTGTTTCTCTCCCTCTCCTAACTCCTCCTTCCATCACTCTCTCCACACTTCTCCCATCCCATCCCCCTTCTCTAGACTTCTCTTCACCACCTCACCTCCCACTCACTAACCTTCGACCAATTGCTCTCCTGATAGAGCAGAGCAGAATATTTAGCTGCCTCTCCCCACTCAGCTTTGAGGCTGAAAGTAAGTAAGCACAAAATCAATAAACAGAGTGATGTACATGCATAGAGTCATGTGACTTGCTACTGAATGTGGCTGAGTGTGTATCTCACCAGTGGCACCAGGACAACTCCCACCAGTATAACTGACGCACCTGCTGCCACTCATCCTGGGAGTCAATAGCAGTGTGGAAGGCAAGAATGGCCTGCGAGGTAGAGGGACAGAAGGGGAAGGCATGAGGGAGGGAGGATGGACGTGGCCTGTATTACAGGGGAGGGGAGGAGGAGAATGTGGCACAAGTCCACACACATCTATAGTATTCCCAAACGTGTCTACAGGGAAGCACACTGGCTAGCCTACAGCTGCAGCAAGCCTTCATCACCAACACAGCCATTAAAGAACTATTTTGCCTGTTATACCAGAGCAAGTAGCAGTGATCTTGCATCAAACTAGTCACTGAGAAAAGAGTGACTGTCCCTGAACAAATAGGAAGGGAAATATCTCAGCATTGATGGTTGAGTACGGGGGGGGGGGGGGGGGGGGGGAATTGAATTGTTATGCATATTTCTATTCTGGCGACCAAGCAGCTCTGGAGCAGCAGAGGATGACCAAGCCAGCTCTAGAGCAGCAGAGGATAACCAAGCCAGCTCTAGAGCAGCAGAGGATGACCAAGCCAGCTCTAGAAGAGCAGAGCAGGCAGCTCTAGAGCAGCAGAGGATGACCAAGCCAGCTTTAGAAGAGCAGAGCAGGATGACCAAGCCAGCTCTAGAGCAGCAGAGGATGACCAAGCCAGCTCTAGAGCAGCAGAACAGGATGACCAAGCCAGCTCTAGAGCAGCAGAGGATGACCAAGCCAGCTCTAGAGCAGCAGAGGATGACCAAGCCAGCTCTAGAAGAACAGCAGAGGATGACCAAGCCAGCTCTAGAAGAGCAGCAGAGGATGACCAAGCCAGCTCTAGAGCAGAAGAGTAGGATGACCACACCAGCTCTAGAGCAGCAGAGGATGACCAAGCCAGCTCTAGAAGAGCAGAGCAGGCAGCTCTAGAGCAGCAGAGGATGACCAAGCCAACTTTAGAAGAGCAGAGCAGGATGACCAAGCCAGCTCTAGAGCAGCAGAACAGTATGATCAAGCCAGCTCTAGAGCAGCAGAACAGGATGACCAAGCCAGCTCTAGAGCAGCAGAGGATGACCAAGCCAGCTCTAGAGCAGCAGAGGATGACCAAGCCAGCTCTAGAGCAGCAGAGGATGACCAAGCCAGCTCTAGAGCAGCAGAGGATGACCAAGCCAGCTCTAGAGCAGCAGAGGATGACCAAGCCAGCTCTAGAAGAGCAGAGCAGGATGACCAAGCCAGCTCTAGAGCAGCAGAGGACGACCAAGCCAGCTCTAGAAGAGCAGCAGAGGATGACCAAGCCAGCTCTAGAAGAGCAGAGCAGGATGACCAAGCCAGCTCTAGAGCAGCAGAGGACGACCAAGCCAGCTCTAGAAGAGCAGCAGAGGATGACCAAGCCAGCTCTAGAGCAGCAGAGGATGACCAAGCCAGCTCTAGAGCAGCAGAGGAGGATGACCAAGCCAGCTCTAGAGCAGCAGAGGAGGATGACCAAGCCAGCTCTAGAGCAGCAGAGGATGACCAAGCCAGCTCTAGAGCAGCAGAGGAGGATGACCAAGCCAGCTCTAGAAGAGCAGAGCAGGATGACCAAGCCAGCTCTAGAGCAGCAGAGGACGACCAAGCCAGCTCTAGAAGAGCAGCAGAGGATGACCAAGCCAGCTCTAGAAGAGCAGAGCAGGATGACCAAGCCAGCTCTAGAGCAGCAGAGGACGACCAAGCCAGCTCTAGAAGAGCAGCAGAGGATGACCAAGCCAGCTCTAGAGCAGCAGAGGATGACCAAGCCAGCTCTAGAGCAGCAGAGGAGGATGACCAAGCCAGCTCTAGAGCAGCAGAGGATGACCAAGCCAGCTCTAGAGCAGCAGAGGATGACCAAGCCAGCTCTAGAGCAGCAGAGGAGGATGACCAAGCCAGCTCTAGAGCAGCAGAGGAGGATGACCAAGCCAGCTCTAGAGCAGCAGAGGATGACCAAGCCAGCTCTAGAAGAGCAGCAGAGGATGACCAAGCCAGCTCTAGAGCAGCAGAGGATGACCAAGCCAGCTCTAGAGCAGCAGAACAGTATGATCAAGCCAGCTCTAGAGCAGCAGAACAGTATGATCAAGCCAGCTCTAGAGCAGCAGAGGATGACCAAGCCAGCTCTAGAGCAGCAGAGGATGACCAAGCCAGCTCTAGAGCAGCAGAGGATGACCAAGCCAGCTCTAGAGCAGCAGAGGATGACCAAGCCAGCTCTAGAAGAGCAGAGCAGGATGACCAAGCCAGCTCTAGAGCAGCAGAGGACGACCAAGCCAGCTCTAGAAGAGCAGCAGAGGATGACCAAGCCAGCTCTAGAAGAGCAGAGCAGGATGACCAAGCCAGCTCTAGAGCAGCAGAGGACGACCAAGCCAGCTCTAGAAGAGCAGCAGAGGATGACCAAGCCAGCTCTAGAGCAGCAGAGGATGACCAAGCCAGCTCTAGAGCAGCAGAGGAGGATGACCAAGCCAGCTCTAGAGCAGCAGAGGAGGATGACCAAGCCAGCTCTAGAGCAGCAGAGGATGACCAAGCCAGCTCTAGAGCAGCAGAGGAGGATGACCAAGCCAGCTCTAGAGCAGCAGAGGAGGATGACCAAGCCAGCTCTAGAGCAGCAGAGGATGACCAAGCCAGCTCTAGAAGAGCAGAGCAGGATGACCAAGCCAGCTCTAGAGCAGCAGAGGACGACCAAGCCAGCTCTAGAGCAGCAGAGGAGGATGACCAAGCCAGCTCTAGAGCAGCAGAGGAGGATGACCAAGCCAGCTCTAGAGCAGCAGAGGATGACCAAGCAAGCTCTAGAAGAGCAGAGCAGGATGACCAAGCCAGCTCTAGAGCAGCAGAGGACGACCAAGCCAGCTCTAGAAGAGCAGAGCAGGATGACCAAGCCAGCTCTAGAGCAGCAGAGGACGACCAAGCCAGCTCTAGAAGAGCAGCAGAGGATGACCAAGCCAGCTCTAGAGCAGCAGAGGATGACCAAGCCAGCTCTAGAAGAGCAGAGCAGGATGACCAAGCCAGCTCTAGAGCAGGATGACCACACCAGCTCTAGAGCAGCAGAGGATGACCAAGCCAGCTCTAGAAGAGCAGGATTAAGCAACAACAAAAAAACCTTCTAGTTTGGAAGGACTTAGCACCATTTTCCTGGTCATTCTCCTGTTGGTCATACTGGCCATGGTGGTACAATCAGACAATCCTATACAGTACCTGGAAAAGATTTTTTTTTAAATAAGTTACCACATAAGCAACGAGTGACGGTTATCTGGAAAGCTGCACTGATGTTTCCAACTGGCTCTACTAGAAAATTCCTTCAGGCCTTCGAGCAGTGCAGGTGAAGGGGCACAGGATTCCAGGGATTCCAGGGATTAACACACACACGAAGGCCCTCGAGCAGTGCAGGTGAAGTGGCACAGGATTCCAGGGATTAACACACACACGAAGGCCCTCGAGCAGTGCAGGTGAAGTGGCACAGGATTCCAGGGATTCCAGGGATTAACACACACACGAAGGCCCTCGAGCAGTGCAGGTGAAGGGGCACAGGATTCCAGGGATTAACACACACACGAAGGCCCTCGAGCAGTGCAGGTGAAGTGGCACAGGATTCCAGGGATTCCAGGGATTAACACACACACACGAAGGCCCTCGAACAGTGCAGGTGAAGTGGCACAGGATTCCAGGGATTAACACACACACGAAGGCCCTTGAGCAGTGCAGGTGAAGTGGCACAGGATTCCAGGGATTCCAGGGATTAACACACACACGAAGGAACTGACAAGAAATTAACACACAGCCTTTCCACTTGATGGACATTGGTCTTGACTCTTAAACAAAGACTTGGTTGCTTTATCCTGCTTTACTGGCTCCATGAAAGAGCTGTCTGTGAGCTATGTCTGTCCTGTTGCAGGGCACCCAGATGCTCCCCAGAGGATAGCCTCAAGCACTTCATTTCACTCCTACAAAAGTTGTCTTAGACTTGAGAGGTACAACTTGAGGGCTACCACTAGCTCACTTCAGGCCCACTTATCCCACCACTTACACAAGCACACACACACACACAAGCTTGTTGCCTTGTGCTTGACACACAGCAAGTCAAGCAGCAAGGCAGACTTCTTGGCTCATTTGTATTAGGTATCTTTCCCATCTGCACCAACCATTTCATCATTTCTTCAGAAATGTAACCTCCCTCTAATTTTGGTGAGTAGGTAAATTCATGGATTGGGTGTTTGATAATTAACTGGCTAGTTTCTTGCTCATTGCAGAGAAGTGGAGCAGAACTGAAGTAAGACCAAGCAAGCCACCATCAGACCAAGCCCACTGGCACACACACCTAATGGTGCACATCCATAGATAGCCATAACTCAAACAACAGCGGACTCCAAAGGGCCACACTAATTAACAACATCAACTCATCTTAGGACTTCGTGAATAGTGAATATTGGAACAATCACACCCTCCACTGTGCCATCTGTCGCGCCCTCCCTCATTAAAAACACTCTGACAATTTCTGCATGATATGCACAGATGAAGGAGGAGGGAGGGTTGGCGGGCGGGCCTTCACGTCAGCAGCCATGGGTGAGCTCATTCTTTACAAGAAGTCAGAAGTTGGGCGGACAGACAGGGACTTTGTTAAGTTCCAGGCAGGGACAAGGCAATGACATCACCCAGATGTGCACCACAATGCAGGTGCACTGCCCACACCAACACCCACACACATTCTGCACTGCATAGCTAATGAGCCAGATACACACCCCCAGTGAGTGCCAATATCATTTTCTAAAAATACATAGCACATGTGTGCATTATATACACAACTACACCATGGATATACATAGCACATGTGTGCATTATTATATACAACTACACCATGGATATACATAGCACATGTGTGCATTATATATACAACTACACCATGGATATACATAGCACATGTGTGCATTATATACACAACTACACCATGGATATACATAGCACATGTGTGCATTATTATATACACAACTACACCATGGATATACATAGCACATGTGTGCATTATATACACAACTACACCATGGATATACATAGCACATGTGTGCATTATATATACAACTACACCATGGATATACATAGCACATGTGTGCATTATATACACAACTACACCATGGATATACATAGCACATGTGTGCATTATATATACAACTACACCATGGATATGCATAGCACATGTGTGCATTATATATACAACTACACCATGGATATACATAGCACATGTGTGCATTATTATATACACAACTACACCATGGATATACATAGCACATGTGTGCATTATATACACAACTACACCATGGATATACATAGCATGTGTGCATTATATACACAACTACACCATGGATATACATAGCACATGTGTGCATTATATATACAACTACACCATGGATATACATAGCACATGTGTGCATTATATATACAACTACACCATGGATATACATAGCACATGTGTGCATTATATATACAACTACACCATGGATATACATAGCACATGTGTGCATTATATACACAACTACACCATGGATATACATAGCACATGTGTGCATTATATACACAACTACACCATGGATATACATAGCACATGTGCATTATATATACAACTACACCATGGATATACATAGCACATGTGTGCATTATTATATACACAACTACACCATGGATATACATAGCACATGTGTGCATTATATATACAACTACACCATGGATATGCATAGCACATGTGCATTATATACACAACTACACCATGGATATGCATAGCACATGTGTGCATTATATATACAACTACACCATGGATATACATAGCACATGTGTGCATTATTATATACACAACTACACCATGGATATACATAGCACATGTGTGCATTATATATACAACTACACCATGGATATACATAGCACATGTGTGCATTATATACACAACTACACCATGGATATACATAGCACATGTGTGCATTATATATACAACTACACCATGGATATACATAGCACATGTGTGCATTATATACACAACTACACCATGGATATACATAGCACATGTGTGCATTATATATACAACTACACCATGGATATACATAGCACATGTGTGCATTATATATACAACTACACCATGGATATACATAGCACATGTGTGCATTATATATACAACTACACCATGGATATACATAGCACATGTGTGCATTATATATACAACTACACCATGGATATACATAGCACATGTGTGCATTATTATATACAACTACACCATGGATATACATAGCACATGTGTGCATTATATATACAACTACACCATGGATATACATAGCACATGTGTGCATTATTATATACAACTACACCATGGATATACATAGCACATGTGTGCATTATTATATACAACTACACCATGGATATACATAGCACATGTGTGCATTATATATACAACTACACCATGGATATACATAGCACATGTGTGCATTATATATACAACTACACCATGGATATACATAGCACATGTGTGCATTATATACACAACTACACCATGGATATACATAGCACATGTGTGCATTATATATACAACTACACCATGGATATACATAGCACATGTGTGCATTATATATACAACTACACCATGGATATACATAGCACATGTGTGCATTATATATACAACTACACCATGGATATACATAGCACATGTGTGCATTATATATACAACTACACCATGGATATACATAGCACATGTGTGCATTATATATACAACTACACCATGGATATACATAGCACATGTGTGCATTATATATACAACTAAATCATTTACAACATATTATGCAAATCCCTGCCACCTGGAATTCCTAATTACTGTTTTGGCTACACCCGTGCAATTAATGAGGTGGGGAAAGACCAACTTTATTACATCATGTCAGAACAAACTCTTGGGGAACTGGCTCTCGGTGGTTGTGTCATATATATTGCTATTGGCTGCTGCTGTTGCACAGTTTTGTTTTATACACGAGTTCTTTCTGGGGAGGGGGTGTTTGATGAGCTACACCCACTTATGCAAAGGTAGCACTTAGTAATAGAAGTGGGAATTGATTGATGCTTCCGCTGAAGAAAACTTCTGACACCAAGAATAAGGGCTAATATTACATGCCAAAACATGCCAAATATAATTGAGCCTACTCAGGGGAAGGGGGTTCTGAATTTCTGTTAGGGGGTCTTCCCCCCCTTCTTGTGTGACACAGTGTATTTCCAGGAACTGCTTCCAGAAGCTTCTGTCTGTTCATCCCACACAGCATGAAGTGATCTGAGGTGAGCTGACATGCCCAGAGATGACCAGTTCTCCGGTATGTGCTTATATGTGAGCACTGAACTTAACCGGAGTTGACCAGTGATAGCTCACCAGAGAGCATGCCCTTATAAGCAGTGCAGTATACACTACGAGAGGACTAATACAGCAGCATTGCAGAAACGGATATACCTGATCAATGTTGCCTTTCATGGCAGCCACTCGACCATTGAAGTAGAGAAACTGCATTGACTGTGGGAACACAGAGAGGAAGAGAGGGAAGATGGAAGAGAGGGTAGATGGGAGAGATACAAGTGAAGGGGAATAGCGGGAGCGAAGGAGAAATGAAAATGGAAACTTGGGAACAATGGCAGAGAGCAAGAGCAAGCCAGATGAAATAAACCAGGTCAAGTGTGATGTGTGTGGTGTGGTGAGCATGCGTGCAGCAGAGTGGTAGAGGGACTGAAAGTCAGCTTGAAGGGGCCATCACAGATGATGATGGGTAACATAAAAAGGAACTTATTGATCCAATTAAGACAATATAGACTACAAGCAGAACTGCAAGTAGAATAGGCAAAGAGATGGCAAGGGCTGATAGAGCCTGATGTGGGCCTGATGTGGGCACTCAGACACATTCAAGTCCACACCACCAACAACACACAACACACTGTTCAAATAACAGAGTAGCTCAACTCATCCAGTGTGTGTGTGTGGGGGTGGGGTGGGTGGGGGGTGTGGGCATAGCATGCACACACTACAGTGTGTTGGTGCGGACGTCTGGAGTATAGGATGGACACATTACAGTGTGTTTGGTGTGGACATCTGGAGTTCCTGGGCATACAAGGGAAGGAGGATGAGAAGAGGAGGCCACTTCATCATTAATAGCTCTCTAGCTCCCAGCTGTTAGCTAGTCTGATTGACAGCCATTATAAGGATTTGTGCTGTTGCTGGTGTGATTGTACTCGACTCAACACTGCCAGATTTGTGACCTAGCTGGCTTCTGCTTACCTAGTAGCCAGTGGCAACAGCGGATGGCCTACAGGCCAGACTTGCTACATCAAATATAAGTTAGTGAGAGCTGATCGACATTATAGGCCCACACCTCATTTCATGTTGCTAGGAGCATTGAGGGTGGGGAGGGAGAGGGAGAGAGGAGGGTGGGGAGGGAGAGAGGAGGGTGGGGAGGGAGAGGGGAGGGTGGGGAGGGAGAGGGGAGGGTGGGGAGGGAGAGGGGAGGGTGGGGAGGGAGAGGGGAGGGAGAGAGAGGGGAGGGTGGGGGAGAGGCAAACAATGGAGTAAGTGGAGGGAACCATAGGAACTTATGTTGATATTTCAAATGCAAATGGACTGTCCACTTCGCTACTCTATCAGTTCCTCCTAGTTACATATACACTAGCCACACATCACCGCAGCACAACTTACACTGACCACTCAGCACAACTCACTCGGGGGTATTTCTCCAGCTGTGGACGTAGCAGCAATTCCACGTGTTCAACATTGACGTGAATCCCTACAAGGAAATGGAGCCAAGTTAACACATCACCAGTCGGCCAGGGATGACAGTGAGTGGAGCTAATGGGTGTCACCATACACTGCACTCAACAATGGACCAACATTGGTTCTGTATACGTTTCCTCTTGGCAATAAGGCATGTCTCCACCATTGCTATTAGCACATGCAGCACCTACACAGTCTGGATAGACCCACATTAGTAAGTGCATGATCTCTCTGCCCACTCTTGCTGATAAACCATTAGGTGACCACCATGTGGCTGAGAGGAGTGCAGCCCCCCCACACACACACTAGGTTACTGCACTCTCGGTGAGATGGTCACCGTTTAGTGGGAAGTCGCAGCATGCTCACCCACCTGTCAGAGTCCATAGGTCAAGTTGGAGTAGTACTATTAGCCATGATAGGTCATAGCCCATGCTTACAATGAGGTGGGAGGGGCTGACTAGTACAGAGAGGTGCACGCAGAGTATCCTCTTGTTAGTCTGACCAATAAGAGATACAACCACATCCTAGCTAGGAGCATCCTCAAGATCTTCTCACTCCCTAGTCTCCAAGTTTGGAATTCCATGAAGGAACAAACCTTGCAAGGAGAGTGCTACAGCATCTCCAACAATCAACACTTAAACTTAGTAATATAGAGAGTGGGATGATATGTTCTAGTAGTAGTAGTAGTAGTAGTAGTAGTAATAATAGTAGTAGTAATAATGATAATAATAATCTTCGATCAATTTAGAGGAATAGTTGGTTAAATTGCAATGAATTGAAGTCAAATCTATTGTGTAGTGGTTGCCAGGGGAGATACACAAGAATACCATATCAGGTCAGGATTCATGGGGCTTCCTGTCCGAATAATTTCCTTCCACATTCCTTCTCGGTAAGGCCATATATACCCAACATCCAGAGTTGGCCCGTGCAATGATGTGGCGCCTTGCGCCTCACCCCCCAGGATGTTCACACTAGACAATGCCTGAGGCTACACCTCACACACACCACACATGACCACAACTCTGTTCAAACACTGAGGATGTGTGCATGGATATGGAGTGTGTGAACATGCATATAATTATCTCCAATGTTTGCCCCCACTCGGCACTATGGGATAGCAACAGCAGCTGGACAATGGCTGGCAGCAGGTCAGCACATGGACAGGGAGACATAGAGATGCAAGGCAACCATTCTAGAATTCTCAGGTGGTCTAGTCATTTTTGTCTTTCAGATGTCTAAGGGCGTGCCTCGTAAAGTTACTATCAACTTGCCTCAGCCCAGTGTGGGTGTGGTCCAGTGTGAGTCCCCATAGTATTGTCAACCTACTTCGATGTGTTTCAACCCAGTTGATGTTGGTCCAGTGTGTGCCCCCCACAGAGTTATTATGAACCTGCCTCCACCCAGTGTGGTGTTAGTCCAGTGTGAGTCCCCATAGAACTATTGTCAACTTACTTCAACCTGCCTCAACCCAGTGTGGTGTTGGTCCAGAGTGTACCCCCATATGCATTGTCAACCTGCCTCAACCCAGAGTGGGTGTGGTTCGGTGTATATACATGTTGATTTTAACACTAACACTAACACACTGTCTTAGAGTGTTTCACTGCCACCAGTAGATCTGTAAAAATTTTAATTAAATAAGAATAAAAATAAACAATTAAAAAGTGGGTGTGGTTGATATGGATTGTGGTCGTAAGAAGCCCGCACAAATCAAACAGGACAACATTGTCACTTTGTCAGATGGATTATCAACTGCACCGAGCCACAGGCAGGCAGATAATTTATCACCCATAGCTTTATCTCCAGATTCAGATTCAATGCAAGATACAGATAATTCAGAGCTATTGGCAACAGCCATAGATTGTTTCCCGCATTGTTTCGACAATATTGATCATCAATGGTAGCTTGATAACATTACGATAGATAAATCTGTTCTTAAGAGAAAAAGGCTCGTGACCAACCCTTGTGCTGCCCAGGTGCAGTGCTCCAGCATTGTGTGCCTGTTATGGTCATGCAGGAACCACTGGAGCTGGTGTCTACACTGCATCACAGTGCCCCCTGGAGCTGGTCAGGGTGTCCACACTGCTATCACAGTGCCCCCTGGAGCTGGTCAGGGTGTCCACACTGCTATCACAGTGCCCCGTGGAGCTGTTGGTCAGGGTGGCTACACTGCATCACAGTGCCCCCTGGAGCTGGTCAGGGTGTCTACACTGCATCACAGTGCCCCCTGGAGCTGGTCAGGGTGTCCACACTGCTATCACAGTGTCCCCTGGAGCTGGTCAGGGTGTCCACACTGCTATCACAGTGCCCCGTGGAGCTGTTGGTCAGGGTGTCTACACTGCATCACAGTGCCCGCTGGAGCTGGTCAAGGTGTCCACACTGCTATCACAGTGCCCCGTGGAGCTGTTGGTCAGGGTGGCTACACTGCATCACAGTGCCCCCTGGAGCTGGTCAGGGTGTCTACACTGCATCACAGTGCCCCCTGGAGTTGGTCAGGGTGTCCACACTGCTATCACAGTGCCCCATGGAGCTGGTCAGGGTGTCCACACTGCATCACAGTGCCCCATGGAGCTGGTCAGGGTGTCCACACTGCTATCACAGTGTCCCCTGGAGCTGGTCATGGAGCTGGTCAGGGTGTCCACACTGCTATCACAGTGCCCCCTGGAGGTGGTCAGGGTGTCTACACTGCATCACAGTGTCCCCTGGAGCTGGTCAGGGTGTCCACACTGCTATCACAGTGCCCCATGGAGCTGGTCAGGGTGTCCACACTGCTATCACAGTGCCCCCTGGAGGTGGTCAGGGTGTCTACACTGCATCACAGTGTCCCCTGGAGCTGGTCAGGGTGTCCACACTGCTATCACAGTGCCCCATGGAGCTGGTCAGGGTGTCTACACTGCTATCACAGTGTCCCCTGGAGCTGGTCAGGGTGTCTACACTGCTATCACAGTGCCCCCTGGAGCTGGTCAGGGTGTCTACACTGCATCACAGTGCCCCATGGAGCTGGTCAGGGTGTCTACCTATCACAGCGGTGAGTTGGACTCATTTGTAGAACTTCCTGGGACAGACTCAACTGCCGCAATCATGCAGGGGCCGGATACAACCAGATTATCTCTTCCTGTCTTGCTGGTCTGCTAATTAATTTTTGCTACTAATAATTGCAAGACTTCAATCACTCCCCAACATGCAACAGTTCCGTCAATTTCTTCTTTGGGTTAATCTATTCAAATTTCTTTGTGACAAAACATACTTTAGACCTATCAAATAACAGCTCTCCTCTAATATTCCACACACAAATCTTCCTATACTCTGGGAATGTCTGGTGTTAATAGGTCCAAACTACTGGGAGGAGAACCTTTCAGCAATAACTTAAGCTCCCAAGCAATAAATTGTTAGAGAAAGGTGACACCTACAGAAGGCACCTCAAGACCGACACTGTGCAGAAAACTATTGTGGTATGCAGAGTGTTTGCGGTTTCACTCAGTGAAGGCAACTATTACAGTATCCCTAGCTGCAGATGCTCTGGGGCCACAATGAAGAGACATGATCTATCCAGGTCTCCACATTTCAGTGGGTCAGAATCTCGGGGATTTAGAAACTCAGAATCACTGCTCTACTGATTGCAGCCAGTTCTCTCTCCTCTACGACTATGCAGCCAGTTCCCTCTCTTCTACTGACAGTGGAGACACCCCCCCTCCTCCCCCCGCACTCTTCTCCGTGTCCTCCCGTCACATACTGGGTCGCCAACCTCCTCTACACACCTAGCCAATGAGATGACCATGTTCTCACCCATACAAGCATGCCTATTCATTGATCGGGAATTCTGGGAAGTGTGACCTGTTTTGTGCAATGTCTGTAGCCTAGACATTGATCATGACCTTTTTGAAAGGTCCAGATCAACACAATGTCCGCATATTTTTGAGTTGGCATTGCAGTGGTGGTTGCTAGCAGTAGCCATCTCTAGTTGCCAACATCATTACATACCCTCTGCCAGAACTAATTGCATAACTGATGCTATTTATAAAATTCTAGCATAACCTGAAGTCAATATTTACCAGAAGTGGTTGATACAAGGACTTAAGATGCGAGGAGAATGGTTGGTATTTGTATTGTTCTGCAATCCAATAAGAGATCAGCAACTCGTCTCGTTGTTCCAATACCTTCTTGTCCACACCCACCAACGGAGAGGCTTAAGTGGAGGAGAGAAACATGAGACATGCACAACAATTATCCCCCCAGCGTCAAGATATCCGGCCCATGTTATGCACGGCATTCCTGCCAGAGGCACGCCTGCCTAGGCCCTTGGATTGCACGTGGATTCGGACGGTGAGTGGGTGGATGTCTGACGGTGAGTTAGGCTAGAAGCTTGACTAGGGCACAGCAGAAATTACATTGTTCAGAAAATAATTTGTCAATGGGAAAGTGATGGCCTGCTTGTGCAGCAGGCCAACCTGTTCTTCAGCAGTGGTCAGTTGCCACCAATGTGTTAATGATTGTCTAGACCCTGATGGTAGAGGACCAGGCCACAAAAACTGACAGTGGGGTTTCTGAAACGAGTGTTTCTAGCACTTACTGGCGAATGTTTGTTAAATATTAAACACCTCCAAGATGAACACACCGATATGCTGCCTCAGTGTGGACTTCACTCTCTCTTTTCTCTCCTCCTTGCGCTTCTTCATGGCTATTAGCCGGCACCTGTTGGCCTCTACACGCTTGTCGTGCTAAGTGTCCCACCTGTGCTCAGGTGCCCTTGTTCCTGCAATGCTTCTTCCCAGCTGTTGTTTGCCAAGCCTCCGACAGTAGGTAGTCAGAGAAACCTAGCATGTGCTGGGAGAGGAAAGCCTCGACTAAAATCGAATGTGTAATGTGTAGAGGAAAACACACACTTGGTGGGCACTTGCGACACCTTCCTTGACACCAATTAACAAAAATGGGTGTGATAATAGTTAGTACTAACTATGCATGCAGATCAAGACATTTTGTGATTTAGACCTTGTTAGCACCGCAAGCTTGCTAAGCTGGTAACACTCTACTCTACCCTATCAGGGTAACTTACCATACAGCAGCTGTAATCATGGCACTGTAGCACTAGCGATGAAAGAGTAGACATCCACACCACTCGCATAAGGCGAGGCAGACTCAATTAGCAGCTCACATGCACGCCATTTAGGCACGCGCAAAACTTTAGGCACCAACTTCAAAGATGTAATAGCACGTGCAGTAGACACCAACGAAGCCGACTTCAGTGTTGTAATAGCACGTGCGGTAGACACCAACATAGACGACTTCAGTGTTTTAATAGCACGTGCGGCAGACAAAACCTTTACTGATTAATAGCACATGCTATAAACAACTACCAATTTAAGAAATGGCCCTAATCAATAACTGTCCACTGCCTCTAATAAGTTACAAACTGTGCAGGGTAGTCAAAGACTTCATGTTCCTCAATGAAAATATGTATAGTGGCTAAATGTTGATATATAGACGCTGTAGAGATGTAAAGAGTCTGTAGATGCTAAAGATTGAGATATAGAGGCTAGAGAGGTTGAACACTGATTTATAGAGGCTAAACATTGTTATGTATATATAGAGAGCGGTTGAACACTGATTTATAGAGGCTAAACATTGTTATGTATATATAGAGAGAGGTTGAACACTGATTTATAGAGGCTAAACATTGTTATGTATATAAAGAGAGAGGTTGAACACTGATTTATAGAGGCTAAACATTGTTAAGTATATATAGAGAGAGGTTGAACACTGATTTATAGAGGCTAAACATTGTTATGTATATATAGAGAGAGGTTGAACACTGATTTATAGAGGCTAAACATTATGTATATATAGAGAGAGGTTGAACACTTATTTATAGAGGCTAAACATTGTTATGTATATATAGAGAGAGGTTGAACACTGATTTATAGAGGCTAAACATTGTTATGTATATATATAGAGAGGTTGAACACTGATTTATAGAGGCTAAACATTGTTATGTATATATAGAGAGAGGTTGAACACTGATTTATAGAGGCTAAACATTATGTATATATAGAGAGAGGTTGAACACTGATTTATAGAGGCTAAACATTGTTATGTATATATATATAGAGAGGTTGAACACTGATTTATAGAGGCTAAACATTGTTATGTATATATAGAGAGAGGTTGAACACTGATTTATAGAGGCTAAACATTGTTATGTATATATAGAGAGAGGTTGAACACTGATTTATAGAGGCTAAACATTGTTATGTATATATAGAGAGAGGTTGAACACTGATTTATAGAGGCTAAACATTGTTATGTATATATAGAGAGAGGTTGAACACTGATTTATAGAGGCTAAACATTGTTATGTATATATATAGAGAGGTTGAACACTGATTTATAGAGGCTAAACATTGTTATGTATATATAGAGAGAGGTTGAACACTGATTTATAGAGGCTAAACATTGTTATGTATATATAGAGAGGTTGAACACTGATTTATAGAGGCTAAACATTGTTATGTATATATAGAGAGGTTGAACACTGATAGAGGCTAAACATTGTTATGTATATATAGAGAGAGGTTGAACACTGATTTATAGAGGCTAAACATATATAGAGTTAGAAGCTAAACGTTGGCTATAGATGATATGTAGAAGCTATAGCAACTATAGAGGATGAACATTGATACAGGCTATAGAGGCTAAATATATATATATATGGAGGTAAAAGCTAAACTTCGATATATATATATATAGAAGCTATAGCAGCTGTAGAGGCTGAACATTAGGTAGGCTAAACATTGACATATAGATGCTAGTGAGGCTGAACACGGTCACCTATATATATATATATATATATAATCTTGTGTCTGTCTCATACTAAATATGTTCCGAATCAGCATGACTACATGGCTGCAGCAAAAATAAAATGTCTCCAGGTTCCAGGCAGCCACCATCGCCTCGGCACTTGCTACAGCCACCATGGCACGGCACTTGCTACAGCCATGATGGCACGGCACTTGCTATAGCCACCATGGCACGGCACTTGCTACAGCCTCCATGGCCATGTGGCACGGCACTTGCTACAGCCACCATGGCCATGATGACACGGCACTTGCTACAGCCACCATGGCCATGATGGCACGGCACTTGCTACAGCCTCCATGGCCATGTGGCATGGCACTTGCTACAGCCACCATGGTCATGTGGCATGGCACTTGCTACAGCCACCATGGCCATGTGGCACGGCACTTGCTACAGCCACCATGGCCATGTGGCATGGCACTTGCTACAGCCACCATGGCCATGATGGCACGGCACTTGCTACAGCCACCATGGCCATGATGGCACGGCACTTGCTACAGCCACCATGGCACGGCACTTGCTACAGCTTCCATGGCATGGCACTTGCTACAGCCACAATGGCCATGTGGCACGGCACTTGCATGGCCATGATGGCACGGCACTTGCTACAGCCACCATGGCCATGTGGCATGGCACTTGCTAAAGCCACCATGGCCATGTGGCACGGCACTTGCTACAGCCACCATGGCCATGATGACACGGCACTTGCTACAGCCTCCATGGCCATGTGGCATGGCACTTGCTACAGCCACCATGGTCATGTGGCATGGCACTTGCTACAGCCACCATGGCCATGTGGCACGGCACTTGCTACAGCCACCATGGCCATGTGGCACGGCACTTGCTACAGCCACCATGGCCATGATGGCACGGCACTTGTTACAGCCACCATGGCCATGATGGCACGGCACTTGCTACAGCCACCATGGCCATGTGGCATGGCACCTGCTACAGCTACCATGGCACGGCACTTGCAATTGCCAGCCATTTTGTTTATAACTGCACACATGCTTTTCCTGCTTTTCCCCCTCACAACAATAGCTCCAAAATTACGCAACATGGGCGTCATTTCCAACAAACTACGACAGCTCATTAGAGCTCGCATAATGCAAGGTTTGCTAGCGAGGCTGCCTCTAGCCCTACCCTATTAGAAAAACTCTGAGTTACTTTTGTCTGCAGAAATACATCATTTCTGATCAACAAAAAGGATATGTTTCTGCACCTTTGGTATGGCTACTTCAGCTAGTAATATATAGAGGCTATAGAGGCCACATTGATATCGAGGTAGAGGCTAAATATTAATATAGAGGTCGAACATTGATATAGAGGAGGCTAAATATTAATAAATAGAGGCTAAAATATAGAGTCTATAGAGGCCGAACATTGTATAGAGGAGGCTAAATATTAATAAATAGACAGTATTGAGGCTGAACATTAATATATAGAGAAGGTCCACGTCAAGAAGATCAATTGCTCAAAACAAAACTACAAAGCCTCTCTCTGCCTTCAGGCTAATGGGAATAGATACAAAAACTCCATTCTGCAGGTAATTTTGTGTGACCAATAATTCAAATTTGATTATTCCGTACAGTTGCCTTCTTCGGATCCTATCACCATAATTAGAGGCTATGGATATATTGCATTTGCTTAGTTTTGAATCGGCTTGATGCAAACAATTTGGCATCAAGTAGGGTAAGCGTTTGAGAGGAAATCTGATCTATGATTACGCTACTATCTTCAGGAAGACAAAGAAACATTCAAAGGAAAGCTCGATGCCCATGAACATACCGGCCTTAGATTTGGCAGGCCTCCCACCAAATTGTAACAACAACAACAACAAGAGCTCACCATCTTGAGTGCTGGAAGTGTGTACACATACACACACTTCCAGCACTAAAGAAGGACACATTCTTTGCTTGTTGTTGAAATGTGATGCCAGAGTCCTTGCCAAACCTGCAAATCTACATATATATGTATGTATGTGTATATGTACTTATACAAGCATAACATTGCATGCATTGACAGACTGTGATGTTGCTTTGCTTTTGGGGTTTTCTCACATCTCTTATGCTATTGAAGTGTTTTGTGCGTGCGAGCGAGACAGTCAGTGACTGGCTCTTCCAGCTTCAAAGGTTCTCAGCTACATAACACAATGGCAGTGCCTTCTCTCCAGCAGCATGGCAAGCACAGTGGCAGTGCCTTCTCTCCAGCAGCATGGTGAGTACAGTGGCACAAGCCTTCTCTCCAGCAGCATGGTGAGCACAGTGGCACGAGCCTTCTCTCCAGCAGCATGGTGAGCGCACTGGCACGAGCCTTCTCTCCAGCAGCATGGTGAGCACAGTGGCACGAGCCTTCTCTCCAGCAGCATGGTTAGCGCACTGGCACGAGCCTTCTCTCCAGCAGCATGGTGAGCACAGTGGCATGAGCCTTCTCTCCAGCAGCATGGTGAGCACACTGGCACGAGCCTTCTCTCCAGCAGCATGGTGAGCACAGTGGCAGTGCCTTCTCTCCAGCAGCATGGTGAGCACAGTGGCACGTACCTTCTCTCCAGCAGCATGGTGAGCACATGCCTCGGGGTTTTCCTGTTGGTGGATAAATAAAAGAAGAAAACAAAACTAAATCATCTGCCCACAATGTACTGGAGAAGGCACGTGCCAATGTGCCCTTCACTTCACACTTATGCAGCTGCCAGCCTTGAGGCTGGAAGAGCCAGATGCTTCCTGCATGGTCCTGCACAAACCAATCACTAAGAGATGTGAGAAACAGATGAGGAAGGAGTCCAGACCAGCCAAGCAACTTTAGGCTGTGAGGAAGACAAAGTACTGTCTAAATTCCTGTAGAAAATAAAACAGAGATTAGGAAACCCCCTAGTAATGACAACAAGATGAGAGATGAAATCCGTGGGAAACACTACAGTCAACATACAAGGAGAGGAAACTCCTGAGCAGCGCCAACAACACTGCCACAGACTAGGTCAGGAGAGAGCATAGCAATGAAATAATCAACTAATTCAGCACCCCTGAACAAGGGCAGATATACAAGTGAAGGAGATTCACCTATTTCGACAAGCACTCTGGTTATTATCATGTGTGCAGTCTGGCCTGCATGAGCACACAAGTTGATATAGCATATACCACAGCGCTGTGCCACTCTACCTGACATCCACTGTTGAGCACTTGGCCAAAAAACCCTCCTCCTTTCAAAATCCTGAATCTGCCCCTACTGATCAGTATCAACAACATTGAGATGGGAAGAGACAGAGATGACATGTCAGCATGGAAGTAAAGCTGAGTAGCAATTCCTAGAGGGGCTGGTGAGATAGAGAAGGAGGTACCAGGCGAGAGAGCATATATACAACCGGACTCCTGCTTTAGGCCAGGCTTTTATCCATAACTGATCTTTGGTAAGCTGCACTCCACTACTCGCAAGCCACAAAGACTTCCACTGGTCACCCTTACTCTACTTGTGGGGGGACCCATGGCCAGCATGAGGACAGACTGGCAGTGAAGGTGGACTTGGAGATAGTATTCTTGCACTATGAGGAGTTACCACCATCACTATCACCACAACTGCTTCAGTGGAATTAGTTCACATTTACTAGAAGAGATTGCAAGGCATTGTGTGTGGCGAGCCTAGCACCTAGCCAGGTCCAACGTTGCCCGTCTTTATTTGTACACAGCCCTGGCATTATTAGATAGCACATTACCCTAGCTCCTGTCCAACCTCCAGCAGCCCTGGCATTATTAGATAGCACATTGCCCTAGCTCCTGTCCAACCTCCAGCAGCACTGGCATTATTAGATAGCACATTACCCTAGCTCCTGTCCAACCTCCAGTAGGCCTGGCATTGTAAGATAGCACATTACCCTAGCTCCTGTCCAACCTCCAGCAGCACTGGCATTATTAGATAGCACATTGCCCTAGCTCCTGTCCAACCTCCAGCAGCCCTGGCATTATTAGATAACACATTACCCTAGCTCCTGTCCAACCTCCAGCAGCACTGGCATTATTAGATAGCACATTACCCTAGCTCCTGTCCAACCTCCAGCAGCCCTGGCATTATTAGATAGCACATTGCCCTAGCTCCTGTCTAACCTCCAGCAGCCCTGGCATTGTAAGATAGCACATTGCCCTAGCTCCTGTCTAACCTCCAGCAGCACTGGCATTGTTAGATAGCATTACCCTAGCTCCTGTCCAACCCAACCCCTGATCTTCAGCATGTTATTGTGACGATGAAATGGGATTGTAATATGGAGAAGTCACCGAGAATGTTGCGACTGGCGCATGACCTGACAACCTGCAACACGCCCACGGGCTGGCAGGTTCTAATAAGGAAATGAGCTTGTGAAAGTAGAGCAAAGAGAGAGTTCACACAGAAGCAATCCTGAGGATAGGAAGGTCACTGGGAGTGAGGTCAATCTTGAAAGGAAGACGGTGTGGAAGTTAACAAGAACTGATGACATCCTGTTGAAATAGCTTGCACTCTTGATACTGTTGGTGTGTTGAGTACTCTCTCCACCATTAGCATATGTCTTCTCTATGCTCCAGTTATCTTTCCTCTGCATACCAACTATGTAACTATGCAGCCAGTTCTCTCTTGCACTCGCTGTCCTAGGAGAGGCAGCAACAAGGGCTAGTAGCCACATCAAGGACTTGTGTCTTCACCTGCCAAGCTTGATGTTGCACCCTCACGACAAATCCACTTCGATGTTGAGTATTCGAGTAGCTACATGTATGTCATAATGCAATTCCAACATCCCTCCCCCCCCCCCCCCCCCCCCGCGACAGCTGTATATGAATATTCATCAGATGCATACCCCTCCCATTCTATTGCAATCTCAAGATATTATAGAGACACTCTTTGGGGACATCGAAGAGCACATAAAGAGTCTCTAACTATTCCAATATTTCAGTTGAAGCTAAATGTTGGGCATTGGTTGGGCATGGTGAAGCAATAATGATTCCTGATCCTCTGTACCGGTCCTCAGCTACACCTAGGTTTATTAATTGCAGGTTCTTACCCGCTTACTTGTGGATGGTGTGGAGGACATGTCTAATATAACCACGAGAAGCCCGTGAATAAGACAATAATGCTTGCCAGTGATAGTGGCTGAGCTTCTACAAGCCTTCATAACTTGTCGATGACTAGTCTTCTGAGCGAAAATCTTCCATGCCACCCCACCCCCTAATCTTCTTACGTACTTATTGGCAAACAAAATGAATTTTCACTGGGAGTTTGGTGGAAAACTTCGTATTGCTGCAGCCATATGCTCACTGTATGTTCAGATAAAAAATATGAACGGGTCACTCGCCTTACATAAGTGGAATGGTCATCATGGAGAAGAGAAAAGATAGAGACCGATTCCAAAACCAAAGAAAATGCATGGGGGTGAGAATGGGCTGCATGGATATGAATATTCACGAGCAGATGTTTACCCCTCATATTTGATTGAGGTTTGAGACAGAGACCCCCCTCAGAGACATGAAGAACATCAAAACTTGATAACTAGACAAATATGTTTGTTTGAAGTAGAAATGTTGGGCGTGATATGTATGAGATGGGATATTTTGTGGCTGCTACTAGGTAACTGTTGTGGGCAGCTTATGCATCAACTTTTGTTCCCTACAACAACAAATATTCTGTTACTCAACTCAATCCTTACCAAGTGGGGATGCATGCATGAATGTGCTGTCCAGACCAACACAGATGCCACCACCAACACTAAGTAAAACATGACCTGCGCACAAAGGAATTGGATAGACAAGTTCGCTAATGGTACAGACAGTGTGTCCAGTGTGTGTCCACCATTTAGATCCATCAGTCTACATACATACCTGAGCTCCTGCAGGCAGCTAGGCCTGTGCTACCTGTATCACAGTGTGTGTCCACCATTTAGAATCATCAGTCTACATACATACCTGAGCTCCTGCAGGCAGCTAGGCCTGTTCTACCTGTATCACAGTGTGTGTCCCCGTCATTTAGAATCATCAGTCTACATACAGACCTGAGCTCCTGCAGGCAGCTAGGCCTGTGCTACCTGTATCACAGTGTGTGTCCACCATTTAGAATCATCAGTCTACATACATACCTGAGCTCCTGCAGGCAGCTAGGCCTGTGCTACCTGTATCACTGTGTGTGTCCACCATTTAGAATCATCAGTCTACATACATACCTGAGCTCCTGCAGGCAGCTAGACCTGTGCTACCTGTATCACAGTGTGTGTCCATCCATAGTTCAAATGCTTCTCATTTGCTAGGTTCCGATTACACAACCATTAGCAATTGCCTCAAAATGCCCTTCATTCCTCTATTATGCTTTTCTATATAAGATTAGTAGTAATAGTAATAGTAATAGTAGTAGTGTTGGTGGTAAGTAGTAGTAATAATTAATTATTATAACAGCTAGTATTCATCGAGAGTTCTACTGCAACACCATAGAGGCGGGTGCATCACCTTCTAAACATTTTTTCTGTTGGTCATTGAGAGAAATGTTCAGGAGTGAAAATACTCTTTTAGAGGTTGCTGAAGATGGAGCACTTTCCTGGCAGCAGAAGACCAATGGGTTAGCTCACTTGCATGCCCCCCGCCCACTTGCATGTCCCCTGCCGCCACTTGAGGAGAACAACATCTTGATCCTCAGAATGGATCTTGGGATGATTTAGCGAGGCAACTAGCGAGTTCAGTTGTCAGACATTAGAATTAACTACAAAAGGAAACACTAATCAAGGTCAGGAGATGTCGACTGAACTCCACGTACCCTGAAGGAGGAAGATGACCTGGCTTGCCTCGAATATAGCTCAAGGTTTCTGTGAGTCATTAACACATTCTTCCCATGAAATTATTGGATGTCAGGCTGAAGACAGTTTATGGCATGGGAATGCTATTGTTGCTGCCTTGGTTGTACCAGTGAAGCACTGCAAGAGGACTGGATAATGAGAAGAGTGAATTACAGCATGAAGGATAGCTATAATTTCAAAGCAGTCATTATCAGTGGTCCATCTCACTCCAATTTATAGGCAGCTTTTACAAAGTTTTCTCTAAGATCAATGCCAGTCACTGTCAGCGTGGAACTTTGATGGGGTTCTGCACTAGTCTAAGTGTAGTCTGCACCTCATGTGGTACATTTGATATCATTATGGAGTTTTATGGAGTTCTGTGGACACATCGCAAATGCTGCTGCCGGCTGCTGTTGGGCTTGGCTGATACATGCAGCATAAGACTTCATTTTGGACAGGAATATCTGACACCAAGATTAAAAAAATAAATATTATGCCCATTTCAACATTAGGCCCAAATGAAAGCCCAGGCCCAAAGAATAGGCTTCTTATTGTACCATGGGTCTAGAGGCAACTGGTGCCCATCCCACCTACCCAGCTGATTGCTTAGGTGAAGATCACCCATGGGTTACTATCATGCTACATTGATTGAACCAGTTCAAAGTTCAACTCCTCAAGGTGCGTGATTGATTTAATATAGACTAAATAAAGGTTGATTTAGTCCATCAAAAACTCAAGAATCACCCAAAGAGAAAGAGATGTATGCAGGGTGGGGAAGGGGATAATAATCAGGTGCACGACCTTGTGAGTGGTGTTGTGGCAACATTGTATCTCTCAGTCAGGCACAGAGACCCTCCCTCGCTCGCTCGCTGCTACGTACCCACCTGTGAAGACAGCTCGCTGCTACATACCCACCTGTGAAGACAGCTACCCTCCCTCGCTGCTACATACCCAACTGTGAAGACAGCTACCTTCCCTCGCTGCCACATACCCACCTGTGAAGACAGCTACCCTCCCTCGCTGCTACGTACCCAACTGTGAAGACAGCTACCTTCCCTCGCTGCTACATACCCACCTGTGAAGACAGCTACCCTCCCTCGCTGCTACATACCCACCTGTGAAGACAGCTACCCTCCCTCGCTGCTACATACCCACCTGTGAAGACAGCTACCACCGTGTAATAGAAGAGAAGGAAGGAGGTACAGAGTGGAGCCCTGAAGGTGCCGCTGGTAGCCCCACGTTCAAGCTCGGCCAACCCCACCTCTCTACTCCCAGAGAATCCTACAAACTCTAATAACTTAAGGATCCGTGCTGGCAACAAGGAGAGGAACTGAGGTCAAGGTGCAGGAGGAGAGAGAGAAACCAAATAAAAATACAACATAACAACAATAACAATAACAGCAGCGACAACAACAGCAGCAGCGACAATAACAGCAGCGACAACAACAACAGCAACAACAACAGAAGCAACAAGGACAGCAGCGACAACAACAACAGCAGCGACAACAACAGCAACAACAACAACAACAGCGACAACAACAACAGCAACAACAACAGCAGCGACAACAACAGCAGCGACATAATAATAGTAACAATGATAGCAATAAAAACAATTGTAACAGCAATAGCAACAACAACAGTAACAAGGCATAACAGGATACAGACCTCTTCCCTCATGGATCTCCGACCGCCCATCAAGGTTGGTGGTGCTTCTGATCTACTAAATTTGGTGTCCTGCGACACTTTCCTCAAGAGATATGGACAAAAGAAGATTTCTCACCTTTCTCTCACTGTGACCTGGACCTTGACCTTTTGAAATTTAATTGTTCCATGGTACACACTTAATCGGCCTACCAAGTTTGGTAAAGTTTGGCAAGCTGTTTTTGCATTACTCGTTTACACACGCGAGCGAGCGAGCGCAGACAAACGAACACACAAACAGAGAGGAGCAAAAACAATAGCTGGCACTCGATGGCGTGGGCAGAGTGGCAACAGTGACGCAACATTGCACCCAAACAGAACCAGAGGAAACCTGCTAGACACACCCATATACATATTCACTGCAACAGTTGACTCTCCCAGTGAAATTAGGGCAGATTAATAGGTTCCTGTTCTGGAAGAGCATAAATAAAGCTCCTGTTGACCCCGAATACAGACATGTGAACCCAGCGAGAGTGAGGCCCGCGCAGACGTACGTCACTGCAAGGCTTAATGTTGGCCCAACTTCACTTACTGAGCCTGGACTGGATAGGTAATTCCTTCACCTATGGACATAAATTGCTTGGAGAGCAGCCGATTATAGCTAGCAGCACTTGTAATGACTAAGTATAGAACTAACGAGATTAGAGCGAGCCAACGACCAAATAAACAAACCTAATCTAATGCCAGCCCTCTTTCAATGAACACACCAACCAGTTAGCTACACAATGACAAGAGCTGGATGCAGCAGCTGCTTGTAAAACACAGCCAGCCAGCTGTAGTCTATTAAAAACTGAAACCCTGCTCGTTAAGTAGATCAGCAACAACATTTGTGTACCACCTATACATAGTATATATATATATATATATAACAGTCCAAAGTAGAAATCTCCATTAAAAAAAAAAAGAGATTATTGATGCATTATATCAGGATAGTCTTCATCCCTGCAGTCTCAGGGCTCAATTCTGTTCACACGCTCACCCACGCTTGACCTAAGTGTCACACCTTGGGTTTCATTTAGCTAATAGAGTGTCCGCTCGTTCAAGATTTTTAACGTGCAACACCACTGATCGCTGACTTACCTTGTTGCTCTTCATTTGTACTCTACTTGGGTGGGTAAAGCAAGGTAATGTGTATTGCTAGCTGCTTGGGTATGTAAAGCAAGGTAATGGTGTATTGCTAGCTAATTACTCTGCTTGGGTATGTAAAGCAAGGTAATGGTGTATTGCTAGCTAATTACTCTGCTTGGGTATATAAAGCAAGGTAATGGTGTATTGCTAGCTAATTACTCTGCTTGGGTGGGTAAAGCAAGGTAATGGTGTATTGCTAGCTAATTACTCTGCTTGGGTATGTAAAGCAAGGTAATGGTGTATTGCTATTACTCTGCTTGGGTGGGTAAAGCAAGGTAATGGTGTATTGCTAGCTAATTACTCTGCTTGGGTATGTAAATGGTATATTGCTAGCTAATTACTCTGCTTGGGTATGTAAAGCAAGGTAATGGTATATTGCTAGTTATTACTCTGCTTGGGTATGTAAAGCAAGTTAATTATGTAAAGCAAGGTAATGGTATATTGCTAGTTATTACTCTGCTTGGGTATGTAAAGCAAGTTAATTATGTAAAGCAAGGTAATGGTATATTGCTAGTTATTACTCTGCTTGGGTATGTAAAGCAAGGTAATGGTATATTGCTAGTTAATTACTCTGCTTGGGTATGTAAAGCAACGTAATTATGTAAAGCAAGGTAATGGTATATTGCTAGTTCATTAGTATTAGTTAGCAGAATAATAACAACATTCTAGTTATTTGCTAGCTTGTCCTGGCAGTTTCAATACTTAGCTGTTTCTTAATTGCTTAGTAGTTTGGCTGACATGTGAGTAAGGAATTGTGTATTGTTAGCTGGATGACAAGGAGGAGCTAAATATGGAGATTTCACATTTTGGTGCACATTAATTTAACTGCACTGGAGTTAGGTGTGAGCATGGAAGAGGGGACATCCAGCCTTAGGAGTGTGCCCTTGATAATGTGAGGTGAGGGCATGGAAGAGGAGACATCCAGCCTTAGGAGTGTGCCCTTGATAATGTGAGGTGTGGGCATGGAAGAGGGGACATCCAGCCTTAGGAGTGTGCCCTTGATAATGTGAGGTGTGGGTATGGAAGAGGAGACATCCAGCCTTAGGAGTGTGCCCTTGATAATGTGAGGTGAGGGCATGGAAGAGGAGACATCCAGCCTTAGGAGTGTGCCCTTGATAATGTGAGGTGAGGGCATGGAAGAGGAGACATCCAGCCTTAGGAGTGTGCCCTTGATAATGTGAGGTGTGGGCATGGAAGAGGAGACATCCAGCCTTCCTTGCCCTTGATAATGTGAGGTGAGGGCATGGAAGAGGAGACATCCAGCCTTAGGAGTGTGCCCTTGATAATGTGAGGTGAGGGCATGGAAGAGGAGACATCCAGCCTTAGGAGTGTGCCCTTGATAATGTGAGGTGAGGGCATGGAAGAGGAGACATCCAGCCTTAGGAGTGTGCCCTTGATAATGTGAGGTGTGGGCATGGAAGAGGGGACATCCAGCCTTAGGAGTGTGCCCTTGATAATGTGAGGTGAGGGCATGGAAGAGGAGACATCCAGCCTTAGGAGTGTGCCCTTGATAATGTGAGGTGAGGGCATGGAAGAGGAGACATCCAGCCTTAGGAGTGTGCCCTTGATAATGTGAGGTGAGGGCATGGAAGAGGAGACATCCATCCTTAGGAGTGTGCCCTTGATAATGTGAGGTGAGGGCATGGAAGAGGGGACATCCAGCCTTAGGAGTGTGCCCTTGATTCCATTTGGCGCTTTTCCATCTCAACACCACTTTTGTTAACTAAGTGTAAGAATTGGTGGCCACTTCAGCTCATATTTGATGACTCTGTAGATGCAAATGTGCGGCCATGATGCATTCCTAGCAGAAGAGGAAGTTATTGTGGGCATCCCGTGCATCCCGTACATTCTGGCAAAGCCACCGAGTCTGAGCTGATGAAAGTAAAATGATATCACTGTTTTATTATTGTGCACACATTACCTGTAAAGTTCTGGTGTGTTATCTAGAACTTGACAGTATGGCAGATAGGGCAAGGACTGGGTGAAGTGTGTTTGTAGTGCCATATTGAGACAGTACAGATGGGGCAAGGACTAGGTGAGTGTGTTTGCCATACAGTACAGATGGGGCAAGGACTGGGTGAGTGTGTTTGCCATACAGTACAGATGGGGCAAGGACTGGGTGAGTGTGTTTGCCATACAGTACAGACGGGGCAAGGACTGGGTGAGTGTGTTTGCCATACAGTACAGATGGGGCAAAGAGTGTGTGAAGTGTGTTTGCCATACAGTACAGATGGGGCAAGGACTGGGTGAGTGTGTTTGCCATACAGTACAGATGGGGCAAAGAGTAGTGTGTTTGTGCCCTATTGATAGACTTCTCCACCAAGAACTGGTGTTCTGTTACTTGAGAATGGGAGAGGCTATCCTTTTTCTTTGAGGGTCTATCCTTTTTCTTTGAGGGTCTGTGCTATGCTTGCTGACAGCAGGAAACTATTGGTTGAGAGAGTGGTTGCAAAAGAACTTACGTCCATGCCTGGAACCGGGGCAGAGGTTGTGCTGAAAGATGAGGAGTTTTCTTCTGTGAAATTTCGGATGCTTCAGGCTCTACATTCACTCGCCACTCTCATTGGAAACGGACTCCACGGAGGAAGCATAGCAAACATTTTGAGCGGCTGTTGACAAGAAAATTAGAGTTTTCCCCCCTGCAGCTCTTCGGAATAGTGTACCCATTGCAAACTTGAATGTGGATCATCATTGGGACTACCTCCGAGTCTGTAAAGTCAATAAAAGAGTGTTTTGTGCGGATTTCTAGTCGCGGCATTTCAAGTGCATTTTTCTCAATCATTGAATTTGGATAATCTACTTGGCACACATATATCATATATATACTATATTGTCCTATATCTCAGTGTCACATGGTTTGTGATATATATATATACATATTGTCCTATATCTCAGTGTCAAATGGTTTGTGATATATATATATACATATTGTCCTATATCTCATCATCACATGGTTTGTGATATATATATATATATAGATATATAATATCTCATTGTCACATGGTTTGTGATATATATATACATATTGTCCTATATCTCATAGTCACATGGTTTTTGATATATATATATAATATATATATATATTGTCCTATAACTCAGTGTCACATGGTTTGATATATATATATATTATAATATATATATATTGTGCTATATCTCAGTGTCACATGGTTTGTGATATACATATATATATATATATATATACATATATATATGATATAATATATAAATATATACATATAATATATATATTGTCCTATAACTCAGGCACATGGTGTATGATATACATATATGATATATAAATATATATATATAATATATATATTGTCCTATAACTCAGTGTCACATGGTTTGATATATATATATATATAATATATTGTGCTATATCTCAGTATCACATGGTTTGTGATATATATATATATATATATATAAATATATATATATTATATATATATTGTCCTATAACTCAGTGTCACATGGTTTGTGATATATATATATATTGTCCTACTGTATATCTAGTGTCACATGGTTTGTGATATATATATATACTGTATATATATATTGTCCTATATCTAGTGTCATATGGCTTGTGACTGTCCACTATTATATGATGGGAAGATGAACCAGGCTCTGACAAGAGAAATCCAAAATATTCCCGGGCAACCGAGGATGTGAGGCTGACATCACAACTGCAGGATATCAAATGTTGGGTTCATCTGCCTCCATTAAAGGCCAGCTAGCAGCAGAAGGCCTGCTCACAGAGGATATGAGGATGGGCTTCCAGTTCATCTTCCTCCATTAAAGGCCAGCTAGAAGCAGAAGGCCTGCACATAGAGGATATGAGGATGGGCTTCCAGTTCATCTTCCTCCATTAAAGGCCAGCTAGAAGCAGAAGGCCTGCACATAGAGGATGGGCTTCCAGTTCATCTTCCTCCATTAAAGGCCAGCTAGCAACAGAAGGCCGCCTGCACACAGAGGATATGAGGATGGGCTTCCAGTTCATCTTCCTCCATTAAAGGCCAGCTAGAAGCAGAAGGCCTGCTCACAGAGGATATGAGGATGGGCTTCCAGTTCATCTTCCTCCATTAAAGGCCAGCTGAAGGCCTGCACACAGAGGATATGAGGATGGGCTTCCAGTTTCCTACTACAAGCACAGGAAATGATATTGTCAGGTTCATGCCCCCGCCCTCCCACTAAAGGTCGTAGTGGTGGTCGTGGCAACGTGGAGTGTAAGTAATTGGCTAACTTGGTTACTGTTGCTAACGTATCTGACTGACAGGTGTGGTTGAGGGTGCAAAGCTTCTCAGGGTTACAGATCACTCACCAGATTAAAGCAGCCATAACCCATGCGCACACCTGCTGCAAAAGTGGCATCCACTTCCAGACCTTCTTGTTGGCATGTATCAAGCCAGTGGTACAGCTGTCTGTGAGAGAAAGAGAGAGAAAGGGAGAGAAAGGGAGAGAAAGGGAGTGAGTGAAGGGATGGGAAGGCGGGAGGGAAAAGGAGACAGAGGATGGGGAGAATGTAATGGAGGAGAGAAGGGGAGGTGGTGGGGAATGGGGAGAAGGGGAGAAGGTGGGGAATGGGGAGAAGGGGAGGTGGTGGGGAATGGGGAAAGGGAGGTGGTGGGGAATGGGGAGAAGGGGAGAAGGTGGGGAATGGGGAGAAGGGGAGGTGGTGGGGAATGGGGAAAGGGAGGTGGTGGGGAATGGGAAAGGGGAGAAGGTGGGGAACGGGAGGGGTGAAGGGGAGGCGGTGGAAAGAAGGGGAGGTGGTGGGGAATGGGGAAGGGGAGATGATGGGGAGAGGAGGAGAAAGGAGGAGGGACAGGGGAGGAGTAGGGAGGGACAGAGGAGGAAGAGAGATGATGAAGGAATGGGCAGGGGCAGAGAGGGGAGAAGGGAAGGAATGGAAATAAAGCAAGAGTGTTGAGAGAGGAGAGGCAGAAGTCCGAGAGAAAGTGAGAGTGAGAGGAAGATAGCGAACAGGGTGAGGCAAAGGCAAGGAAGGAGGGGCAGAGAGTTGCTTCTAATGACGTCATAAGGAAGTAGGAGTCTAATATAATGAGCTACTCCATATGAGGCAGAACGTCACCAGACAAGGAGAGCTAAATGGCTGTACATGACTGGTGATGTGTGCATCGTGAGAATGCCGGGGAAGATGAAGAGAGATGACACACTCACCACAGAAAGGGGGTGGCTATGTTTGCAAAACCTGTCTTTATAGGTCTTCATTAAAACACACACACACACACTCCAGGGAGGAAGAAGGGAGCCACAGGCATGCAGAAAGGAATATGTCTGCTTCCCCTCTCAGCACATGGACAGTTCTTCAGCACATGGCATCATTCTATTCAGAACTCGTCTCTATTTTTGCTATTCAAGCAGTGGGTTGACTGGTGTTTCTGCTGCAGCCTTGCTGTTGGTATGACAGCCAATATAGATATGAGGACTTCCTCGATATCCAACTTAAATTCATCACTTGACGTTTCTAATTACCTGTACTCTGGCCTTCATCAGGAATAATTATCTGTACTCTGGCCTTCACCAGGAATAATTATCTGTACTCCGGCCTTCACCAGCACTCTGGCTTTCATCAGGAATAATTATCTGTACTCTGGCCTTCACCAGGAATAATTATCTATACTCCAGCCTTCACCAGGAATAATTATCTGTACTCCGGCCTTCACCAGGAATAATTATCTGTACTCTGGCCTTCACCAGCACTCTGGCTTTCATCAGGAATAATTATCTGTACTCTGGCCTTCACCAGGAATAATTATCTATACTCCGGCCTTCACCAGGAATAATTATCTGTACTCTGGCCTTCACCAGGAATAATTATCTGTATTCTGGCCTTCATCAGGAATAATTATCTGTACTCTGGCCTTGACCAGGAATAATTATCCGTACTCTGGCCTTGACCAGGAATAATTATCTGTACTCCGGCCTTCACCAGGAATAATTATCTGTACTCTGGCCTTCACCAGCACTCCGGCTTTCATCAGGAATAATTATCTGTACTCTGGCCTTCACCAGGAATAATTATCTGTACTCTGGCCTTCACCAGGAATAAATATCTGTACTCTGGCCTTCATCAGGAATAATTATCTGTACTCTGGACTTCATCAGGAATAATTATCTGTACTCTGGCCTTCACCAGGAATAATTATCTGTACTCCGGCCTTCATCAGGATTAATTATCTGTACTCTGGCCTTCACCAGGAATAATTATCCGTACTCCGGCCTTCATCAGGATTAATTATCTGTACTGTGGCCTTCATCAGGAATAATTATCTGTACTCTGGCCTTCATCAGGAATAATTATCTGTACTCTGGCCTTCACCAAGAATAATTATCTGTACTCTGGCCTTCACCAGGAATAATTATCTGTACTCCGGGATTAATTATCTGTACTCTGGCCTTCACCAGGAATAATTATCCGTACTCTGGCCTTCACCAGGAATAATTATCTGTACTTTGACCTTCATCAGGAATAAATTATCAAAAACAACCCCCCAATCATTTTTATTTGATTTAAAACTACACATCATGGGAAAACAAAGAGAAATTTCTAAATCAAAAACTATCCCCAATTATATCCGACATTTAACTAATTATTGGGTTTTGTCCGACTTTAGTAGATAGTGGGATTGAACTTCAACCCGACGTCAACTGAGAGTTCATCGAGAATAAACCCAAAATATTTTTTAAGCAACAGCAAAAACATTTACAACTTCTTGTCTAGCAACTATTAACATAACAGACAGCATTGCTTGCTGCCTTGCAGAGCAGACTCAGTCAGTATGTAGCTTACCTAACCAGGTTGGCTGGTCTGCCACACAAAGAGAGAGAGGAGGGGGGAGACGGGAGTACGGGGGGAATAATTCTCATTCATCTGTGACTGATATTGTCCCCTGAATCAGTGATACAAATAATGCATATTCACTGTAAGGTCATCCACTTGCCTTATGTTAACTGGAAATGATCATCAGTCAAGAGAAAATATCAGAAAAACAACTGCAGGTTGAAAAATGGAGGTCTGATAACTGGCTGCATGGGAGAAGAATGGGCTGCATGGCTAATGGCTTCCAGGGAAAGAGTGCTGGAGTTTCACTCTGACATATATAGCTGCCCAGTCTCAACTTGGAGCTGGTCACAGCATTTGTCATGAGGTGTAGAAACTACATCAAGCTGGGAAGGCAAAAACACAAGTCCTTGATGTGGCTACTTGCACTTGTTGCTGCCTCTCCTAGGACAGCGAGTGCAAGAGAGAACTGGCTGCATAGTTACATAGTTGGTCTGCAGAGGAAAGAGAACTGAAGCATAGAGAAGACATATGCTAATGGTGGAGAGAGTACTCAACACACCAACAGTATCAAGAGTGCAAACTATTTCTTTAACAAGATATTCTGAAGTTCTTGTAATCTACATGGCCTTGCCTACAGTACTCTGAGTGTACTTCCCATCTTCAAAGAGAGCGCTGACTCTGTGGATGAGAATCTCAAGGTGGTTACTACCTTAGCCAAGCTATTCGAAATTCCAGATCTGCAGAGACTGCAAGCACTGCCCGATGACTTCACTCTTAGCATGCTACCCACCTGGGTGGAAAACACTTTCATGACCTGATTCTTAGGGAAACCCTCATCCCTTGGCCATACTTGCACAATCAATCAAACGTCCTTATCACAAGCTGCCAACCACCATGTTGCAATACATCAGGTTGTGCAAGTGTGCACCAGTCAGGAATCTGTAAGGAACATCACAATCTCATCACATCATCACCATGACCTCTCAACCATAAAGAACATAATGTACAGAAGGTATAGGGCCAGGGAGTGACAGGGGAAATGGGTACAACAATGGATCTTATAGTAGGACAAGAGACTTTGGTCTAGCTTCCCTCCAGGTGGCCACAATACCTTGCATTCATCCCTAGAGCATGAAATTGTCTTAAGTCGACAAAATGGGTACATATAAATGACCATCACAATGACTTATGCCTACTTCATGAAGGTGTGGCACAGCTAATTAGAGCAACCTGCATCGCGCAGGCCAATATGAATGGCCTGCTTTGTATGAACAGGTTCAGGTGTGCATGTTTTCATGTAGTACGCATGGAAAGGCAGTTCGCACGTTTCCTTCACTGGATTAAAAGTTGGGCAGCGGCCAGGGGGGTTGACATCAGAATGGTGCACATGGCATGTAAACTTGAATGGTGCATGGCATATAAACTTGAATGGTGCACATGGCATGTAAACTTGAATGGTGCATGACATATAAACTTGAATGTTGCATAGCATATAAACTTGAAAGGTGCATGGCATATAAACTTGAATGGCGCATGGCATATAAACTTGAATGGCGCATGGCATATAAACTTGAATGGTGCATGGCATATAAACTTGAATGGTGCATGGCATACAAACTTGAATGGTGCATGGCATGTAAACTTGAATGGTGCACATGGCATATAAACTTGAATGGTGCATGGCATATAAACTTGAATGGTGCATATGACATATGAACTTGAATGGTGCATGGCATATAAACTTGAATGGTGCATGACATATAAACTTGAATGGTGCATGGCATATAAACTTGAATGGTGCATGGCATATAAACTTGAATGGTGCATGACATATAAACTTGAAGGGTGCATGGCATATATAAACTTGAATGGTGCATGGCATATAAACTTGAATGGTGCATGGCATATATATAAACTTGAATGGTGCATGGCATGTAAACTTGAATGGTGCATGGCATATAAACTTGAATGGTGCACATGACATAAACTTGAATGGTGCATGGCATGTAAACTTGAATGGTGCATGGCATGTAAACTTGAATGGTGCATGGCATATAAACTTGAATGGTGCATGGCATATATATAAACTTGAATGGTGCATGGCATATAAACTTGAATGGTGCATGGCATATATATAAACTTGAATGGTGCATGGCATGTAAACTTGAATGGTGCATGGCATGTAAACTTGAATGGTGCATGGCATGTAAACTTGAATGGTGCATGGCATGTAAACTTGAATGGTGCATGACATATAAACTGGAATGGTGCACGGCATATAAACTTGAATGGTGCACGGCATATAAACTTGAATGGTGCATGGCATATAAACTTGAATGGTGCATGGCATGTAAACTTGAATGGTGCATGGCATATAAACTTGAATGGTGCATGGCATATAAACTTGAATGGTGCATGGCATATAAACTTGAATGGTGCATGGCATATAAACTTGAATGGTGCATGGCATGTAAACTTGAATGGTGCATGGCATGTAAATTTGAATGGTGCATGACATATAAACTTGAATGGTGCATGGCATATAAACTTGAATGGTGCATGGCATATAAACTTGAATGGTGCATGGCATATAAACTTGAATGGTGCACATGACATATAAACTTGAATGGTGCATGACATATAAACTTGAATGGTGCATGGCATGTAAACTTGAATGGTGCATGGCATATAAACTTGAATGGTGCATGGCATGTAAACTTGAATGGTGCATGACATATAAACTTGAATGGTGCGCATGGCATGTAAACTTGAATGGTGCACGGCATATAAACTTGAATGGTGCATGGCGTATAAACTTGAATGGTGCATGGCATATAAACTTGAATGGTGCACATGGCATATAAACTTGAATGGTGCACATGGCATATAAACTTGAATGGTGCATGGCATATAAACTTGAATGGTGCATGGCATATAAACTTGAATGGTGCATGGCATATAAACTTGAATGGTGCATGGCATGTAAACTTGAATGGTGCATGACATATAAACTTGAATGGTGCATGGCATATAAACTTGAATGGTGCATGGCATATAAACTTGAATGGTGCATGGCATATAAACTTGAATGGTGCATGGCATATAAACTTGAATGGTGCATGGCATATAAACTTGAATGGTGCATGGCATATAAACTTGAATGGTGCATGACATATAAACTTGAATGGTGCATGACATATAAACTTGAATGGTGCATGGCATGTAAACTTGAATGGTGCATGGCATATAAACTTGAATGGTGCACAGCATATAAACTTGAATGGTGCACAGCATATAAACTTGAATGGTGCATCGCATATAAACTAGAATTCAGTCCTTTAAAAAGGTTGTTCAAACTCTTGGAGTCTGCTAACTACACTCAGAGCAAGAAAACTGGCTGCATAGTCAAGAGGAGAGAGAAGTGGCTGCATAGTAAGTAAAGAGAGAACTGGCTGCATAGTCAGTATAAGAAATAATGGTAGACAGACTAAAATGTAGAAAGTGTACACATGAACTACAATAGAAGGAAGACTGCAATACTAGCAGATATCGTGCCCACCAAGAGTTGGTATTTCTCTCGCTGCTGTCGACTAGATATGACATGGTAGTAGACATGACTTCCACATAACGACATCATCCAGGCTCTCCTGCGGCAGCAGTTTGATTGTCTTCTATGTCCAAGCACTTACAACTCCTCAATATGTAACTAGATGATGTATATGCATTAAGCCACAGATGGACATGTGCTTGCTCAGTGCTGCCACCCACCTGACTGCCTGCTAGGTAGTCTAGGTACGCACGCCACCAGACTTCACAATACTTCAGCCCACCACACAATCATTACAAATTGGCAACTTGGCTGAGTGCTCAACACTTAGTGACTAAGTGGTGCAAGGACTTCAGCCCAATTAGTGCAGATGAGAAACAACAGTGGCATAGTGCTCAACAGAAGCACATGCTTAATTACCTGATTTTCAGATGGCGGGTGGCTTCAACATCCAGTTTGAGAGGTCTAAATGACCTTTCAGCTGTTGTGCCAGCAAGGAAGCAAACTTAGTCACAGCATGGCACACTTGGATGTGTCTGCATGCTGCCTCAAGGAAGCAAGCTTAGTCACAGCACGACACCCTTGGAATGGTCTGCATGCTGCCATTATTATTTCTGATGTCAGAAGTGTGTATCTACAGACTCACATAAAGTGAGGCCAGTCCTAGTGCAATTCTACGGGGACGTGCCAGGTGCCAAGATGGAATAGCTAAGGCTACCCAACAGTCACTGTAGCTTGTGTTTGCTGTCCTCTTCTCAAGTGTGGCTCACTGCGCTCTCTTCCTCAACCACTTTGAAGGCCCAAAGCATGCTGCTGAAATGTCATTTCAAAACTATTTGTATGCTGGTAAGAAGAGAATTTGAACTGTGCTACCTTGAAAACGTAGCTTGACTGACATCCTCCCACTCAACTAATTGCATGGTCTAGTTCTCAAGTGCTTCAGAGCAGCACTGCATGCTAGCAATGCATGTCACATGCTTCAGAGCAGCACTGCATGCTAGCAACGCATGCCCCATTCAGAGCAGCACTGCATGCTAGCAATGCATGTCACATTCAGAGCAGCACTGCATGCTAGCAACGCATGTCCCATTCAGAGCAGCACTGCATGCTAGCAATGCATGTCACATTCAGAGCAGCACTGCATGCTAGCAACGCATGCCCCATTCAGAGCAGCACTGCATGCTAGCAATGCATGTCACATGCTTCAGAGCAGCACTGCATGCTAGCAATGCATGTCACATGCTTCAGAGCAGCACTGCATGCTAGCAACGCATGCCCCATTCAGAGCAGCACTGCATGCTAGCAATGCATGTCACATGCTTCAGAGCAGCACTGCATGCTAGCAATGCATGTCCCATTCAGAGCAGCACTGCATGCTAGCAGTGCATGTCACATGCTTCAGAGCAGCACTGCATGCTAGCAACGCATGCCCCATTCAGAGCAGCACTGCATGCTAGCAATGCATGTCACATGCTTCAGAGCAGCAATGCATGTCACATGCTTCAGAGCAGCACTGCATGCTAGCAACGCATGCCCCATTCAGAGCAGCAAAGCATGCTAGCAATGCATGTCACATGCTTCAGAGCAGCATGCTAGCAACGCATGCCCCATTCAGAGCAGCACTGCATGCTAGCAATGCATGTCACATGCTTCAGAGCAGCAATGCATGTCACATGCTTCAGAGCAGCACTGCATGCTAGCAACGCATGCCCCATTCAGAGCAGCAAAGCATGCTAGCAATGCATGTCACATGCTTCAGAGCAGCAAAGCATGCCACATGCTTCAGAGCCACAGAACATGGATGGAAATTAACTCAAACAGCATCTCTTGCTTGTAACAGGCAGCAAAGGTATGGAAGAGCAAAGATATATGGTGAGTTGTCACCTCTGTGCCTGGTCCACATTATCAAGAAGGGATAGGCATTAATGTCCGCCGTGTCAACAACCCACGACACCATTCCAAGGTATCGTCCACAGGTGATGCAAAACACTCGCTATGAAAGCATGCCTCTTCATAAGGAATTCTTGCTGATGACATCATGAGGGCTTTCATCATGAGTTCCACGACAAGGTGTGAATGGTCCAGCTGAGGCTGGAACATATTTCACCATTGACAACATTCCACCCTCATGGGCAAGAACTGATCAGGTTACTTGGGGAAGAACACAGCACAGGGCTTCACTTTTGTCCATTATGCATTCAAAAGGCAGTAATACTGCAACAGAGAACGTACAATTCTGCACATACAGAACAAATCTGGTTTCTTAATTCCATTATTCTGTCAGATTAGAATCACCTCCCAGATTGGCTAGTTGGGTTAGACCAAAAACAGACAATTATTTTCTCTTGGTGCCCATCAAGTCAACACCAAAACACATCCTTCACTCTTCCTAGGGTCCACCAGAACACTGCTAGTGTTTTTATTAAATGTTGATTTCCCCTGGAATGTTGTGAAAATGACTGGCATTAACAGCATAGCATGAACCATGCCCCACATTGCAGCTGTAAACTAATCCTAGTTCTTGACATTGTTTCTAGGCAAACTTGATACCTCAAGTCAGCTTGTCTAGTACACGCCCATCTTTTACACTAACAGTCTTGGAGAAGGAACTAAGGATGCTTTACGTCAACTTATAGAAGTCTTGGATGCCTCCGTGATGACGTAACATTGGCAAGGTCCCATCAACACAGAGCAGAGGACTAAGTGTCCATCAGAGCCAACATGGGCAATGGCTGACAGCAGCTGAGTAAGTGCAAAGTGCTCTCTGCTTGCTTGTCCTTGAGTGAAAAAGGCTATTCCATGCCCAACACTGAGGCATGCAGTGATGGATGCAGAATAACCGTTGGCTGGGGGGGGTGCTTGAAGGATGGAGTGGTGAGCATGTGCCACAGCTGAGCAGTATAACCACAACACCTTGACACTGTCACAGTGTGGCCTGCCTGGGAATCTATTGAACCAATGACTACCATTTATATCCATAATATTATAACTGTAAATTGATATATGAGCTCCAGAATGAGCTCCATTGATGTAAGCCATCTATGCCTTGCTGTGTTGTACATGCCCGAGACAAAACGTGCAGCAAGGAAAGCCATCCAAGCACCGTACGAGACTCCTACTGATAAACACCGGTGACCATGCAGCTCCATTCAGCAGAAGGGCTTCCAGAGACATTAGTAAAGGCTTGAAGGAGACACTCCATACGACTGCTGCAGTCATAACTTCCTTTTTCCTTAAATATGAATTGGTTTGTGCAGCTAATAATAACAATAATTAATAATAACAACAACAATACCAACAAGCTGGCTGCAGACATAATAACTTCACAGTGCTCATGATGGACGCACAAGTTTCCCATGTACTATGTATCAATAACTGCTGCACTTACTCAAGGTAGTGGTTTTCGAGACTCCAACTGCTGAAGTTATTAGTCTCAGGCGTGTATATATTTGAAATAATGTTGTGCATATTTAGAAACACAATTGTGAATCTGGGGTGCGAAAAGATCTGGTGAGTAAGGTGTGATGCTTTGACAAGATGGCAGTTTCTCTGAGAATGATATATTATACTGCAACATTGGAATGCATTGAAGGAGAGGTATGGGTTAGAACTCGCTGTTCTGCGGCAGTATTCGCTCGGTCTGCCTATTGGAGTTTGCATCTTTAGGCACAAGGTAAGACAGAGCTTGTTGCTTGCTACCTAACCTGCTCTTCCACACAAACACCTTGCTGGCTTGGTGAGCCAAGAGCTACAAAACTTAGGCATTTCATGATTATGAATAAAGATATGGTGTGTAGCTGACTACATGCTTTTGAGCAAAAATGTGGACGCTTTAGTCTGTAGCTAAGTTGTGACTATGGTCAGGAACCTTCTCACAAGTTGCTAGCTGATGTTGGTAGGATTTGTGAAACTGCTCGACTGTGCTGGCTATAACTTTAGATCAGAGCACCTACCATCTAGACATTGAATATAGAGCCCTGCAGTCTCTCCTACCTCAGCACTCAATATAGAGCCCTGCAGTCTCTCCTACCTCAACACTCAATATAGAGCCCTGCAGTCTCTCCTACCTCAACACTCAATATAGAGCCCCTGCAGTCTCTCCTACCTCAACACTCAATATAGAGCCCTGCAGTCTCTCCTACCTCAACACTCAATATAGAGCCCTGCAGTCTCTCCTACCTCAACACTCAATATAGAGCCCCTGCAGTCTCTCCTACCTCAACACTCAATATAGAGCCCCTGCAGTCTCTCCTACCTCAACACTCAATATAGAGCCCTGCAGTCTCTCCTACCTCAACACTCAATATAGAGCCCCTGCAGTCTCTCCTACCTCAACACTCAATATAGAGCCCTGCAGTCTCTCCTACCTCAACACTCAATATAGAGCCCTGCAGTCTCTCCTACCTCAACACTCAATATAGAGCCCCTGCAGTCTCTCCTACCTCAACACTCAATATAGAGCCCCTGCAGTCTCTCCTACCTCAACACTCAATATAGAGCCCTGCAGTCTCTCCTACCTCAACACTCAATATAGAGCCCCTGCAGTCTCTCCTACCTCAACACTCAATATAGAGCCCTGCAGTCTCTCCTACCTCAACACTCAATATAGAGCCCTGCAGTCTCTCCTACCTCAACACTCAATATAGAGCCCCTGCAGTCTCTCCTACCTCAACACTCAATATAGAGCCCTGCAGTCTCTCCTACCTCAACACTCAATATAGAGCCCCTGCAGTCTCTCCTACCTCAACACTCAATATAGAGCCCCTGCAGTCTCTCCTACCTCAACACTCAATATAGAGCCCTGCAGTCTCTCCTACCTCAACACTCAATATAGAGCCTGCAGTCTCTCCTACCTCAACACTCAATATAGAGCCCTGCAGTCTCTCCTACCTCAACACTCAATATAGAGCCCCTGCAGTCTCTCCTACCTCAACACTCAATATAGAGCCCCTGCAGTCTCTCCTACCTCAACACTCAATATAGAACCCTGCCGTCTCTCCTACCTCAACACTCAATATAGAGCCCTGCAGTCTCTCCTACCTCAACACTCAATATAGAGCCTGCAGTCTCTCCTACCTCAACACTCAATATAGAGCCCCTGCAGTCTCTCCTACCTCAACACTCAATATAGAGCTCTGCAGTCTCTCCTACCTCAACACTCAATATAGAGCCCTGCAGTCTCTCCTACCTCAACACTCAATATAGAGCCCCTGCAGTCTCTCCTACCTCAACACTCAATATAGAGCCCCTGCAGTCTCTCCTACCTCAACACTCAATATAGAGCCCCTGCAGTCTCTCCTACCTCAACACTCAATATAGAGCCCTGCAGTCTCTCCTACCTCAACACTCAATATAGAGCCCCTGCAGTCTCTCCTACCTCAACACTCAATATAGAGCCCTGCAGTCTCTCCTACCTCAACACTCAATATAGAGCCCTGCAGTCTCTCCTACCTCAACACTCAATATAGAGCCCTGCAGTCTCTCCTACCTCAACACTCAATATAGAGCCCCTGCAGTCTCTCCTACCTCAACACTCAATATAGAGCCCCTGCAGTCTCTCCTACCTCAACACTCAATATAGAGCCCCTGCAGTCTCTCCTACCTCAACACTCAATATAGAGCCCTGCAGTCTCTCCTACCTCAACACTCAATATAGAGCCCTGCAGTCTCTCCTACCTCAACACTCAATATAGAGCCCTGCAGTCTCTCCTACCTCAACACTCAATATAGAGCCCCTGCAGTCTCCTACTTCAACACTCAATATAGAGCCCTGCAGTCTCTCCTACCTCAACACTCAATATAGAGCCCTGCAGTCTCTCCTACTTCAACACTGAATACCCTCCAAAGCTGGAAGATGTTGATATCAAGACTAGTCTTGACTTCTTTGCCCACCTACAGTACCAGGAACCTGGGAAAAGATAGTCTTCTACCTGCCCTCCTCCGACTGATTATATTGTTCATTCAAAAAAGTGAAGGTTTTCCAAATGTATACAACACAATATTAGTAGAGCCCCAGCCTGCACGCAGAGCAGAGGGGCTTGGCACACCTACACCAATGCAGCCATGCGAGTTCCTAAATCTTTTTTTTTTTTATCACCTTATGGGTTGTTACAATCAGTCAGGCTAGCTCCGATTAATGGTCTCCCTGGATGCATGTAATTCATCTATTTTCATGATTGAGTCTCACATTTCATAATAATTTAAATCTAGCCCATGTGGGGCAGTGGTCTCGACACACACACCTGGTGGAACAACACGTCTGCTTCCCCTACCAAAGTGCCAGGATTCCTCGCTATATAAAATTGTCCAACTGCTGTCTTCCTATGGCCAGCGGAGCAATAGTCCATGGGGTCACCCTGATGTCAGCAAGGCTGAGGATAGTCAATGCAGGACTGCGTGCTCCCTGCAGGGAGTTGGAAGTCCTCAAAGGTTGGGGTACATGTGACATGTCTACAGACTTATCGTCTGGTGGGGCGGAGGGGGCATGGGGCGACTGTTGCCACAACCACACACCAGTCCAACTGCAAGTTGCTAGTGAATCTCGTCCATAATTGCAAGAAGGTCTGTGCCAGTACAAATCCTCAGGAGATCATTCCTCGATTATTGTCTCATCACATCCTTTCTTGTGTCATACAATCTGTTTAAGCATGCCTGGAGTAGGGAGGGCTCCTTGTGTACACCTCGCACCAGATGCTGGCAGCAGTGGAATCTCAAGCATGTTCTTCACTGGGTCAACTAAGCTCTCATAGTTTTGCTGGGCACTGTTTTGTTTGCATGTGGGACGTCATTTGTATAATGATATTGATATCAACTAGAATTCCTAAACTCCACGACCAAACCCTTTGCCGTAGCTGTCGTCACATCACCATAAGAGTGTGTGTAGATGTAATCATGCCTGTAGTACTTGCACCCTAAGTCAGGACCTGATCGCTCAAATCTGTGGGGGCACTGGATTCCCAACATCCTAAGCGTGGGCATGGGCCGGTCTTTGTGTTGTTATAGACTTCCTTACAATGATGAAGGATGGCAATGATGCGTAATCCTTGCTAAATCCCTCGCTCTGTCTGAATACCGCATACAGCTTCATACGTGACGCTTCTTTCTGGCAGAGACTAAATGGGGTGAAGCATGGAAGTGCGCCTGCAATGTGTTCCACCCGTCCAAGATGCACTCACTGCTGCAACACTTCAAGTGAGCTGAGCGGACAACATGTATATACCCATCAGGGTTTCATTTAGGATGGGGCCTGCCCCCCTTGGAACCTTTCCCCCCCCCCCCCCCCCCCCCCTTGGTGATTGTATTATTAAAATTCATTAGAAACTTTGTCACATCTTTAACCATCATGCCCCCCCTTAAAATCCAGATTCCTCCAGTTGCCCCCCCTTGAACAATTCTCTAAATGAAACCCTGCCCATGGACTTGAGATCAAGAAAGCCTGCAGCACTGGGTTCCTGTTGCTTGCAGAAGGTAGTTGTGTAAATAAATGCACCTGCAATGTGTTCCACCCTTCCAAGGGCCTGAAGTGCCCACTGAACTGTGCAGCTGTCATTGAGGAGCCAATGGGTAATATCACAATGATGAAATTCCATGTGGTGCCATCTGAATCTCAGCACAAGTAGCTAGTAATAACATAGCCATCGGATGTGGATAGGGGGGGGGGGGGGAGGGAAGAGGAGGGAGGTGGTGAGGAGCGGGGAAGGGGAGAGAGATGGGTGAGGAGGGGGGTGCTGATAAATGTACGAAACATTTTATACGTACTTTTCACTTTTTGACGGAAACCACTTTATATTTCGGATCTCCCCCCCCAAAATGATCACCATATTAGATATGTTTAATTAAGTCAATTATCTCAACTTGTGAGTGGGCATCCCCTGATACTAATTGTAGTCCGGGAGGATGCTCCCCATCCTGATGTAGTCCCTGCTACAAAGCTAGGATAGAGGCTCTACATGGCCTTACAAGAGAGAGCAGCTCTACATGTGCAGATTAAAACAGGATGGTACCTGCACAGAGCAGTGCGTAGGCCTACCATCAAAAAGTCTACGACCATTTAGGATGTTCGGAATCTCGTGACCTCACAGATTTAGGTGCTAACTTAGGTTCAAGCATCGTTGGCATGGTTACTCCTGACCCACTATACTCCTGACCCACTATTATGGTGACAAAAGGAAGTGCACAGAGAGAACTAGTGTAACACAAATGGCTCTCCAGAACCATGTGTAAGTTTTGGAGGTCTGGAGTGTGCACACACACTTGCCCTCTAGAGTTCTGATTTGCACTCAAGGACAAGCAAGCAGAGAGCACTTTGCACTTACTCAGCTGCTGTCAGCCATTGCCCATGTTGGCTCTGATGGACACTTAGTCCTCTGCTCTGTGTTGATGGGACCTTGCCAATGTTACGTCATCACGGAGGCATCCAAGACTGCTATAAGTTGACGTAAAGCATCCTTAGTTCCTTCTCCAAGACTATTAGTGTAAAAGATGGGCGTGTACTAGACAAGCTGACTTGAGGTATCAAGTTTGCATAGAAAAAATGTTGTCAAGAATCCGGCATACTAGGATTAGTTTACAGCTGCAACGTGATGGCATAGTTGAGTCCCGTCAACATTCCAAGGGAAATCAACACTAAAAAAAAAAAAAAAATCACTTGCAGTGTTCTGGTGGACCTGGGGAAAGGGAGACAATGTAGACTAGCAGGCTACAAGGAAGAAATGTATATTTAGTCTCCTTGCAATAATTGTGGTGTTTTCCCCACTGTCCATATCTTCTGAAAACCTACCACTAAGATTCCAGACTATCTTAATCACCTTCTAGAGTAGCTAGTGCAAATTAGAGATTTCCCTTAAAAATAACCTTCTCTATCGACACATACATTAGCTTGAAGTAGAATTAGGCACCGCCTGGAAACTTGAACTGTTCCTCTCCAGAAAGATCCCTCGTATAACTAGTTTGCATTGTGCGTGAATGAATAGTTGTTCACTTGTGCATCGTTAATTCTAGTGGAACACCTAGTTCCTTTTATATGAAGTAGCAGTTCCAGCCCTTCACTTCCAAGCTCCATGCTGGCATCCACTCTGTCTCTGGAACAGTTCCATCATGCCAGCCCTTCTTTACTAAGCTCCATGCTGGCATCCACTCTGTCTCTGTAACAGTTCCATCATGCCAGCCCTTCTTTACTAAGCTCCATGCTGGCATCCACTCTGTCTCTGGAACAGTTCCACCATGCCAGCCCTTCTTTACTAAGTTCCATGCTGGCATCCATTCTGTCTCTGGAACAGTTCCACCACACCAGCCCTTCTTTGCTCCATGCTGTCTCTGGAACAGTTCCACCATGCCAGCCCCTCATTACTAAGCTCCATGCTGGTATCCACTCTGTCTCTGGAACAGTTCCATCATGCCAGCCCTTCTTTACTAAGTTCCATGCTGGTATCCACTCTGTCTCTGGAACAGTTCCATCATGCCAGCCCTTCTTTACTAAGCTCCATGCTGGCATCCACTCTGTCTCTGGAACAGTTCCATCATGCCAGGCCTTCTTTACTAAGCTCCATGCTGGTATCCACTCTGTCTCTGGAACAGTTCCAATGCCAGGCCTTCTTTACTAAGCTCCATGCTGGTATCCACTCTGTCTATGGAACAGTTCCAATGCCAGGCCTTCTTTACTAAGCTCCATGCTGGCATCCACTCTGTCGCTAGTTGCCATAAAATAAATAAGAAACAAGACTAAATTAAGGTGTGTGGCTAAACATTAAAAAAATCATTGTAAAAGGGAGTGTCCTGACTTGGTACGTAGTATTCCTACACCACATTGTGTGCACGCACGTGTGTATGTGCATGTGTGTATGTGTGTGTGTGTGTGTGTGTGTGTGCAAGCTTTCACACACAGTAGTATGTTTTGGTAGGAGGGAAGGGGACAATGTTTGGTATGCCTGAAACTATTTTCTTGGTCCTCTCACTTTTACAAAGACAACAACACCTCTACCCTCTAATAAAAGGGAAGTTGGCCCACCTTGAAATCATCCCCTTCCCCCTCCCCCCCTCCCCCCATTGCACTTTTAATACTACACGAATACCAATACACTGTAGTAGGTTCTTCCTTGCATTTACAATGCCCACAGGTTACCAGTAGTCAATTGTTCTGGAGACTTCATAGCAATATTCATGAGACGAGGGACTTTTGTCAACTCAGCTGCTTCTTAGGCAGGCTTGATGAGTTCATCTTTGGGGAGGAGCTTCTCTCTATGAACTACTAGTGACATAATTCAGTGCCACTATGTTAGAGACCAAGAAATCCAGAAGAGACTCCCTCCATGTTTTAAGTCTTTTAGACTACACTGTCATCCATCAGGAGAATACAGCAGGAAGAGGCAGAGATACAGGCAACCATGGCCCTCCCTGTGTATGGCTAGGATGACAGCTGGCAACCATGGCCCTTCCTGTGTGTAGCTAGGCAGTCAGCTCCCCGTGGTTAGCTAGGGAGGCAGTTGCAACCATGGCCCTTTCTGCAGACAGCTCCCTGTGCGTGGCTGGTGGATTAGTATGCTAGTTAATATTGGGAGAAGTGAAAAGAGGAAATCGTACTCCACCAACATGTTGGAGAGGAGAACTTCTGCTGCTCTCATTGCTTTAGTTGACATGTCTTCACCAATACTCCAGGTTTTAAAAAAATCAATAAAAAAAATCAGTAGTGTAGCACACTTAACAGAAAGCACCCCACACCAGACTTGGCCTAGATTTTGTCAGCATCCGTGTCCCACCATGCTGTTTCAGACCCACCATGCTGTTTCAGACACTTCAACTGAAAGTCTGGGTTTGAACATATGTAATGATGAAAAGGCAGATAGCTTGGCTCTCTCCCATTTCTACTGGAGGAGCACGGATATTGCAAACTCTGCAAGAGCATGTGGATATACATTTCTTTGCAAGACTAGCCACAAGGTAAGGTGAATATCTATGCAATCAACCAACACACTGTCTATAAATTCATAAATTGTGCAAGAAATGTCTGGATCCATCCACAGCCCTTATTGGATGCGAAATCTGTAGACATAGCAACATTAATAGTGTTAGCTAGTGATCTCAAGAGCCTCCTCAGCAATAGGTTTTCTGTACAGTCACATTGGCCACGTAATCAATCTACCAGAAGTGATCTCAGAGAAGTCTACATAAAAAAACATTCTGGGAGACCCTGACTGCCCAAGCCTCGCTGTCTCCCTGATCATCACGTGCCTACAGTCAAGGAATCACAATGTGCGTATTGTGCAAGTTTGTGACCATTTTTTATTTCTGTGCTATTTTCGCACAAATAAAGAACATGACATCGGCTCTGTGAGATCTTGTGTCCATTTTACATCAGCAACTAAGCAAGCTTGAAGATGTTGAAGGGGCTGGAACAAATCCCTCCACCTCCTCACCCTTTTGGGATTTTTAGGGGAATTGTTCCCCCGACTTCAGGATCTGAGGGGCAACTTCACACAAAAAGGTCAAAGGTCAGGAATACCTCTATGGACTGGCACTTGGATGGTGCCGCGATCTAGAACCGTTCCAAAATTATAAGCCAATTTTGTTCTGCTCTTCTTGCCACCCTCAGTGAGAAACAGCAACACGAAACACTTCCAAGTTCCAACAGCATTCTCATGTGTAACTCTGTGTCACACATTACGATACCATCCACTACACCACCACAGGAAGAAGGCGTGACAAAGTGGCAAGTTACTGTGTAGGTCATCTTTCCTGATTGAGGCAACAATGTCTGTACTACTACTGAGACAAATAGCTGACGTAGAGGGAGAGAAGCTCCCTGGAATACACTCAGAAAACCTTGGACCTCGTGATAGGATCTCTAAAGTTTTTGTTATCTGGTGAGCCAGCCAACATATTTATAGTTATTTCCATCCATCCATCCATTGTTACTACCTCAATACAAAAGTCTGAGTGTTGTTACTAGTTTGTCGACCTCATGTTGGAGGCCTGCTTTAGTTCAATGATCAATCATTGACTCAGTCACCTTCATGATTGCAATTTTACTCCTGAAAGATCTGTTCGACTATTGAGTTGAGTTTTAGTGCATGTCTTTGCCAGTGAGTTAAAAAGAATTTGAGTCTTGCACAGGCTGGACGTCGGGGAACATCTGGCGACCATCACCAGGTCGTGAGCTGTTGTCAGAATGAGTGATCTGATTGGTGAGAAGTACTTGTTCGGGTGGCATATCTACTAGAGTAATTGCATTTTAGGCCGGTGACGCACATCCGCTGGACTTACTAACAATAACAGTCACCAGACAGTCCCTCAATGTCAGGCTTGTGAAATCAACTGCTTGTGAGACTAACTGCTAATTGTGTCTAGGGACCACCCTAGACAATAATGGATCCTGAAAAAACACAAAACAACAACAACAAGAGTTAATGCTAATGGCTGTGTTGTTGTTAAGTGGCTCCAGTGTCTTCATGGAGGAGAGCATGACTTGCTGTTGTTATGTCCTGCCGAGGTAGTGCACAAACACATCTTTGCTGGCGGTGCAATTGAGTTCTCTACATGTTCTGCAAGCTCTGGTGGAGACACTCGACTGGGAGGTTCCAGGCATGTCACATATTTGTCAGTGTCTGGACAGAACTATTGGATCCTGTCACACAAGCATGAGTGTCACTCTACAGAGAGAATTTTTACTGATGCTGCAAGACAGATCTGTACCTGCATACACAGCCAACATGTGTATAGCCAGGAGGAGTAGCCTTGGGCAGTGTTGCAAGACAGATCTGTACCTGCATACACAGCCAACATGTGTATAGCCAGGAGGAGTAGCCTTGGGCAGTGTTGCAAGACAGATCTGTACCTGCATGCACAGCCAACATGTGTATAGCCAGGAGGAGTAGCCTTGGGCAGTGTTGCAAGACAGATCTGTATCATGCACAGCCAACATGTGTATAGCCAGGAGGAGTAGCCTTGGGCAGTGTTTTGGCCTATTACTCATTGCTTGCCAAGTTTACTTTGTTTGTGTTAGGCTTCAATGTGTTGCGACTTTGCTCAGGGAGCTCCTGCTCTCTACCGACACGTCCACTGTCTGTGTATTGGCTGTTCACTTCTCAGACCGTCATTTCCCACCTCCTGTCACTGTTCAGGGACTTCTTCTCTCTTTTTTCTTATGCTGGCGGAGGTGCAGTCCTCTCTGCCTTTGTGCTGGCGGAGGTGCAGTTCTCTCTGCCTTTGTGCTGGCAGAGTGCTAACTGCTTAGTACCGACTCCTCCAGCTCCGAGTTTCTCAGCTAGAATGTGAGTAACAACTCGGCGCGTGCATTGTGCGACTCATACTCCATTACATTGTGGGAAGATGAGGCAGAAATAGCTCTCTCTGTGTGCATGTGCAGTCTTGCGGTACTAAAACTACATGCACACAAAGGACCTTGGGCAGATCTTGTGGGCAGGTGGAACCCAGTTGAGGGTGGTGTCTGTTATTCCCACTAATGAGGTGAGAAATACCTACATTCCCCAAGGTCAAACGATGCCAGTAGAGGTCATGAACCGCCTAATTTTTCACCTCATTAGTGGCTTTTACTGAACCAGACAAAACCCACTACTCATCAGCTGTTCCAACCTCCCCTTAAGGAGTGTCGACCTCTCATAAGGAGCCTTCTCATATAGAGTGGGTGACCTTTACTGCCAAGGTCACATCTATATTAATACAGAGAGAGAACACGTTAGAACTACTAGATGCACACATGCTATGGAGCTCAATAGTCAAGACACATAATGCATTTCCAATTTTTGCAGAGTTGCTCCTCTCCCAAAGCATCTGAGAGATGATCACACACATGGATGAGTTTACTAGCTGATCCACACCCACAAAGACCATGATCACCTGCCCACGCTGCTCTGGTTCCTGTGGGTCAGGGAGTGGGTACCTTGACCTAGCTCACGCTGCTCTGGTTCCTGTGGGTCAGGGAGTGGGTACCTTGACCTAGCTCATGCTGCTCTGGTTCCTGTGGGTCAGGGAATGGGCTACCTTGACCTAGCCCACGCTGCTCTGGTTCCGGTGGGTCAGGGTGTGGGTACCTTGACCTAGCTCACGCTGCTCTGGTTCCTGTGGGTCAGGGAGTGGGTACCTTGACCTAGCTCATGCTGCTCTGGTTCCTGTGGGTCAGGGAGTGGGTACCTTGACCTAGCCCACGCTGCTCTGGTTCCTGTGGGTCAGGGAGTGGGCTACCTTGACCTAGCTCTGCTGCTCTGGTTCCTGTGGGTCAGGGAGTGGGCTACCTTGACCTAGCCCACACTGCTCTGGTTCCGGTGGGTCAGGGTGTGGGCTACCTTGACCTAGCCCAACACAAACCTTACCACACAGCTCGACTAACTTCCTTCAGCATGTCTCCCTGAACCCTTCCTCTCACTTATTCCCTCCCTCCCTTCTCCTCTTGCACCCATTTCCTCACTTGTAGAGTGAGTGGCAGCTTCTAACTCTCAGAGCTCCGGTCACAAAACTCATCAAACTATCATCCTGTGCAAACAACAATAAACATAGAAATTGAAAGTATATTGAGCAGCCAGTTGGGAGGTTTCAAGCATGCTAGGGAAGTGTTGATCAGTTGCTAATTGCCCTAGTTGTCCAAGGCAATTTTTTGTTGTTATTATTATAGTAGTTTATAGTAGTAATAGTAGTAGTAGTAGTAGTAGTTGTAGTAGTAGTAGTAGTAGTAGTAGTAGTAATAGTAGTAGTAGTAACAGTAGTAGTTGTAGTAGTAGTAGTAGTAGTGGTAGTAGTAGTAGTAGTGGTAGTAGTAGTAGTAGTAGTAGTAGTAATTAATAGTAATAGCAGCAACAACAATAATAATTACAGGACCTAAATGTTCTGATTAAGTATTAAACCTGGCTAGAAAATGATTAAAAATGGTCTAGAAAGTGGATCCTCAGATGCTGTCCGTAGTCTTCGTCGCAGGGCCTTGACAAAGCTCAGGATTTTGGTGCGCCATGAGGTCTCTACCTCCACAGCAACCAACTGATGACTCTAGTTCTTTGTATTGGCTGCTTGAGTAGCCACAGATACTAGTGCTGAAACTAACACCCTTGAATTAGAAATGTCAGGACAGCTGGTGTCCCAAACAATCCTGTGACCATGGCAAAAAAATGTCAGGACAGCTGGTGCCTCAAACAAATAGCCTCCCTCGTGACCATGGCAATAGCCTCCAGGTGAGAAAGAATCCTAGCTCAAACCGGAACAATGGATAATGCATTTAGGGACCCGTTGACTGTCTCCCTTGTCTGTGCATGCAGCTCAAGCCACGCCTGCTAGGTGGGAAACTTCTGCTCCGCAACGAGCACATCTATGGGAGTCGCAAACTGGTGATCCTAGTTCCTAGTCTGAAGGCCAACTGCAGTCCTGATGGACTCCTGTGTAGACTGAAGTTGGAAGGTCCTGGACTCTGGAGAGGATGCTGCTATTCAACGAGCTCTTGACTGTGGTGGATCTATTATGCTTCTGCTTCACCCCTGGGAAGTCCCACAGTTCTGACAATGTGAAGCCGAGGACTCTGGTGGTCACTTATCTTGACCTTCTTGCCATACAGACATCACAGCTGGGCCAGTAACAGAGTGGAACCAAGTCTGAGGTGCCCCTGAAGGGGCAAGGTGGACTGCACTTTGTACTCCAATTCCACCACCTTTGCAGCTAATGAGGTTTGTGTCCAGGACGTGGCCTGGATGTGGTGGGTGTGGTCTTGGAGCTGGGAACAGCACTTCATCATTTAAGCTGGCCTGATGAGTGACAAGGAACATATCTAAATATGTGCAGGGGCTTGGGAATGGCCAGTGAGTGCCTATGCAAGCAAGTGCATGAGCATGCAGATAGCCAGTCTCTCACAGAGTAAGTGCATCACGAGCATGCAGGTAGCCAGTCTCTCACAGAGTAAGTGCATCATGAGCATGCAGGTAGCCAGTCTCTCACAGAGTAAGTGCATCATGAGCATGCAGGTAGCCAGTCTCTCACAGAGTAAGTGCATCATGAACATGCAGGTAGCCAGTCTCTCACAGAGTAAGTGCATCATGAGCATGCAGGTAGCCAGTTTTTCACTCATTAGCTTCAAGGATTCAACTTTCTCACTGATGCACCTTTCAATTGATGTAGTTTCAACAAGTCCCTAGAAAAGTGGCAAGGCAATCATAAAAGTAGGAGCAGAAACGCTGACTTTGAGCAGGAGTAGAAACGCTGACTTCGAGCAGGAGCTGACTTTGAGCAGGAGCAGAAACGCTGACTTTTAGCAGGTACAGAAACGCTGACTTTGAGCAGGAGTAGAAATGCTGACTTTTAGCAGGAGCAGAAACGCTGACTTTGAGCAGGAGTAGAAACGCTGACTTTGAGCAGGAGTAGAAACGCTGACTTTGAGCAGGAGTAGAAACGCTGACTTTGAGCAGGAGTAGAAACGCTGACTTTGAGCAGGAGTAGAAATGCTGACTTTTAGCACGAGCAGAAACGCTGACTTTGAGCAGGAGTAGAAATGCTGCTTTTAGCAGGAGCAGAAACGCTGACTTTGAGCAGGAGTAGAAATGCTGACTTTTAGCAGGAGCAACTTTGAGCAGTAGTAGAAACGCTGACTTTGAGCAGGAGTAGAAACGCTGACTTTGAGCAGTAGTAGAAACGCTGACTTTGAGCAGGAGTAGAAACGCTGACTTTGAGCACGAGTAGAAATGCTGACTTTTAGCACGAGCATAAACGCTGACTTTGAGCAGGAGTAGAAATGCTGACTTTGAGCAGGAGTAGAAATGCTGACTTTGAGCAGGAGTAGAAACGCTGACTTTGAGCAGGAGCAGAAACGCTGACTTTGAGCAGGAGTAGAAACGCTGACTTTGAGCACGAGTAGAAATGCTGACTTTTAGCACGAGCAGAAACGCTGACTTTGAGCAGGAGTAGAAATGCTGACTTTTAGCAGGAGCAGAAACGCTGACTTTGAGCAGGAGGACACACCTTCATGGTCAACCTTCAACCCTCCCCCAGTGCAAGCCCCTTAAACGGTCATAAAAAAATAAATCTATTATTGAATTGCTTTACGGAAAATGAAAATCCAGGCAGCAGGAGAGTAGGCCCTGCCCATTAACCTTTGAAGATTTAATGATTGGTCCATCTTCTGCCTATACAGTGTTTGGTAAAGATCCAGTTATTGAGAAATCTTGCATATGCGGAGACAAGAGGAGTGAAAAAAAATACCCTCCCAAGCCTCATAGTGGACAAGGTAAAGATCTTATAACAATGTGAAGGTCATGGGGTCAGTATGCACAACAGTCGAAAGATGGCTGACAAGTCCTACGGATGAGGTACTGGTAACGATGATTGTTACTACAATCTGGGCCGAGGGTAATTTGAATTGTAAGCAGATGTACTTGGTATTGACCTCACTCTAAGCAGATCAAGACAGTCAGGTTGTGAGTGAAGTACTGAGTGTTGGAGGTGGAGGCAAAAACCCTGGCAGCTCTCCTGGCAGCTCATGAAGCTTTAGCTAGTGACATACAGAGGCATGGAGGTGGAGGCAAAAACCCTGGCAGCTCCCCTGGCAGCTCATGAAGCTTTAGCTAGTGACATACAGAGGCATGGAGGTGGAGGCAAAGACCCTGGCAGCTCCCCTCACAGCTCATGAAGCTTTAGTAGTGACATACAGAGGCATGGAGGTGGAGGCAAAGACCCTGGCAGCTCCCCTCACAGCTCATGAAGCTTTAGCTAGTGACACACAGAGGCATGGAGGTGGAGTCAAAGACCCTGGCAGCTCATGAAGCTTTAGCTAGTAACACACAGAGGCATGGAGGTGGAGGCAAAGACCCTGGCAGCTCCCTGGCAGCTCATGAAGCTTTAGCTAGTGACATACAGAGGCATGGAGGTGGAGGCAAAGACCCTGGCAGCTCCCTGGCAGCTCATGAAGCTTTAGCTAGTGACATACAGAGGCATGGAGGTGGAGGCAAAAACCCTGGCAGCTCCCCTGGCAGCTCATGAAGCTTTAGCTAGTAATATACAGAGGCATGGAGGTGGAGGCAAAGACCCTGGCAGCTCATGAAGCTTTAGCTAGTAACACACAGAGGCATGGAGGTGGAGGCAAAGTCCCTGGCAGCTCCCTGGCAGCTAATGAGCTTTAGCCAGAGGCTTGACTATCTAGAAGTAGTGTACTTCATATTCCGAGGTATTTCATGGCTAACAATAGTCGTTAGCAGTGTATCAGACCAGCAATCTTGCCACATGCTTTGCAGGTGGTGATAATAATTGCTATACCACTTCAAGTTGCAGCAGCAAAGTCAAGGACCACAGTACATTGTCATCTCCATGTGGTTAGTTGCATAGCAACCATACTTGCTACAGCATAACGTGGTACAGGATAGTTGTTAGCTTATGATTTAATATTAACCACTTGTTTTCATGCTAGCCTTTTCTTAATATTTTCCAAATAAACTCATGGAGGGTAGAACTGACAGTAGGAAAGTGCATAACAACAAGCTTCTAAGCTTCTACGGAACTTTCTTTCTTGGAATCTACACAACAAAATCTTTATAAATTGCTTGTCTAAAATTGGAATTTAAACCAATATGAGAACACTTCATGATTGATAATCTACAAGATCATTCCAATTAAGCACCAAAGAAGGTCAATGATACCAGCCCTTCTTCACCACATCCACTTTGCTAAGTTGGAACTGTGTCAACATTTGGTCAACTCCAACACCACACAATGGCCGCCTTGAAGCACTTTCTCTTCTGCATATTTAGACTGTTTCTATACACTTACAATATGTGTCAAGTTGTCGTCGGGTCATTGGCTTCTTATTCACACTAGCCTCCTGTTCGCCATATATGGGCATGTCACTTATGCGGAATGTGGATGAGCTTCCAAGAACTTCTACTAGAAGAGAACGCAAAGCATTGTGTGGTGAGATAAATCTCCTTGCCAAGCCTCTTGTTTCCTGCCTTTGCATTTGTATATGATAATGCACGTTCCTCACAAGGTAAGAGTGATGCCATTAGGCAGTGCCTGCTGGCTGGCAGAGTTATCAAAGCACTGAAGGCAAGGCCATGCAATAGCTGGCAATCTCTTTAAATTTCTTCCACTCTTAGATCTGTTTGTGTTGAGTATCTTCATCATTAGCATATCCCTAGTCAACCCTAGTCCATTGAAAATATGCCTCGGTTAGTTCTTCCCTTCCCCCTGAGAGCTACAACTATGCAACCCTACAACACTCCGTGAAGCCAGTCATCTTCCCTCGATCTTCAGCCAGTTCCCTTGACAACTTTTCATTATGAATATGCTGACCATTTCCTAGTTTAAGTAAGCCCATTCAAGTGAATCAATCAGGTTTTATTACAAGACAATGTACAGAGAATAGATAGGTACATCGCAGATGCAGCCTTGTGTCCCGATACAAATTTCAATCAAACTGCCGAGAGAGGATTCACTTCCATCAAAAGGATTTCAAAGAGAAAGATAACACATATTGAACTGGAGTGAATGCAAGGCACTGTGAGCAGAGCTGAGCTATCTTGCAAGCTGTGTCTTTGGTTGTAGATTGTTAGATTGATTGCTCTAGCCTGGAGTATGGCATGCAAATAGCTTCCCTTGAAGATGGGAAGTACACTCAGAGTACTGTAGGCAAGGCCATGCAGATTACAAGAACTTCAGAATATCTTGTTAAAGAAATAGTTTGCACTCTTGATACTGTTGGTGTGTTGAGTACTCTCTCCACCATTAGCATATGTCTTCTCTATGCTTCAGTTCTCCTTCCTCTGCATACCAACTATGTAACTATGCAGCCAGTTCTCTCTTGCACTCGCTGTCCTAGGAGAGGCAGCAACAAGCCACATCAAGGACTTGTGTTTTTGCCTTCCCAGCTTGATGTAGTTTCTACACCTCATGACAAATGCTGTGACCAGCTCCAAGTTGAGACTGGCCAGCTACATATGTCAGAGTGAAACTCCAGCACTCTTTCCCTGGAAGCCATTAGCCATGCAGCCCATTCTTCTCCCATGCAACCAGTTATCAGACCTCCATTTTTCAACCTGCAGCCATTTCCCCTGATATTTTTTCTTTACACCGTGATGACCATTTCCAGATAATGTTAGCTCGTTTTATTAAGGAGGGTGGCATGTTCACAATTTTGAAAGTGAATGTGTATGACGAATACATAGTCACACCAATAGATGACACACTAGACAGATATATAGATATCAGATAGATAATAGATAGTTAGATAATAGATAGGCAGATAGTTAGATAATAGATAGATAGTTAGATAATAGAGTTGAGTTAGATAATAGATAGTTAGATAATAGAGATAGTTAGATAATAGATATAGTTAGATAATAGATAATAGTTAGATATAGACAATAGATAGTTAGATAATAGATGGCATGCTAAGCAATACAAACATTTCCATACAACTCCCAGCGAGGGCTTGGTTTGCTCACCAATTAAATTGTTGTGGTTAACAGTATTTTTTTAAAGCATGGGTGTGGCACTTGAGCACCAATATTGTCCGAGTTAGACCCAGGAATATGATATGACATCATCATGATGTGTCATGATGTGAAACTAAGTACAGATTGGTAGGCATCTAACATGTTGACTGGCAGCACTACAGGTGAAGAATACTTTGATAGGTTATTTGAGGAATGCTTTGATGTGGGCAAGACTATGAGGAATGGTTAGGTGTGGGCATGACCATGTGAGGAATGCTTTGATGTGGGCATTACTGTGAGAAGTGTGTCGGTATGGGCACGACTATAAATGCTTTGAGGTGGACATGACTATGTGCGGAATGCTTTGATGTGGGCATTACTGTGAGAAGTGTGCTGGTGCGAGCACGACTATAAATGGTTTGATGTGGGATGAGAGGAATGCTTTGATGTGGGCATGACTATGTGAGGAATGCTTTGATGTGGGCATTACTGTGAGAAGTGTGCTGGTGTGAGCACGACTATAAATGGTTTGATGTGGGATGAGAGGAATGCTTTGATGTGGGCATGACTATGTGAGGAATGCTTTGATGTGGGCATTACTGTGCTGATGTGAGCATGACTATAAATAGTTTGATGTGGGATGACTATGTGAAGAATGTTTGACATGGAAATTATGTTTATGAGGAATGCTTTGATGTGGGCATGACTGTGCGGAATGCTTTGATGTGGGCATTATTACTGTGTGAGGAATGCTTTGATGTGGGCATTACTGTGTGGGGAATGCTTTGATGTGGGCATTACTGTATGACGAATGCTTTGGCCGAGAAATGCTTGGCTACTTTAGTAGCACACTTAAATGTGGTATTGCACCAGCTAAAATGGAAACTAGGAACCGAACCTGGACAAAGATGAGGAAGGAATGGAGTAGGTTTGCTTCTGCATAAAATATTTCAGCCATGAGTTCAGAGCGCGAATAGTCGTCCATGCGTTGGCCAAACATCCAGCCAGACACACTCTCAATGACACCACGAGGGCGTCTAGACCTGCACGGATGGGGGGAAACCCACGTCAATGATGTCAATAATGTGTGACAGTGTGTGCATACTTGCTGCATAAGTCGACTGTCTTGTTCATCATAACATTAGCTTTCTCTATCATTTCCTGCACACACACACACACACACACACACACACACACACACACACACACACACACACACACACACACACACACACACACACACACACACACACACACACACACACACACACACACACACACACACACACACACACACACACACACACACACACACACACACACACACACACACACACACACACACACACAGTGCATCATAACAATAGCAACAACAACAACAACAGCAACAAGGTTTGGTGTCCAAGCACAAACTCTGCTAATAAAGTTTTATCCATGTCATCTTGGAGGACAAACCGACTCGAGGGAAATGAGAGCCTGCAATGGTTTCTACTGCTTGTCGCAGTGGAGCTGTGCCTCACTATTCACTCTAGACACAGGATGTAACCCAGCATAACAAGATATCATCAACCCTGATTCATGCTAGGCATGTAATATAGTGTAACTATGTTTCAGCACATAAACCCTTCTGCCAGGCATGTAGCATGTAAACCCTGATTCACAGAAGGCATGTAATCCAATGTAACTATGATGTAGCGTATAACTGTATTTTACACACAATTCACAGAAGGCATGTAATCCAATGTAACTATGATGTAGCATATCAACTATTTTACACAATTCACAGTAGGCATGTAATTCAATGTAACTATGATGTAGCATAACTATATTTTACACACAATTCACAGTAGGCATGTAATGCAATGTAATATGATGTAGCATATAACTATATTTTACACAATTCACAGAAGGTATGTAATCCAATGTAACTATGATGTAGCATATAACTATATTTACACAATTCACAGTAGGCATGTAATCTAATGTAACTATGATGTAGTATATAACATATTTTACACACAATCACAGTAGGCATGTAATGCAATGTAACTATGATGTAGCATATAACAATATTTTACACACAATTCACAGTAGGCATGTAATGCAATGCAATATGATGTAGCATATAACTATATTTTACACAATTCACAGAAGGCATGTAATCCAATGTAACTATGATGTAGCATATAACATATTTTACACACAATTCACAGTAGGCATGTAATGCAATGTAATATGATGTAAGCATATAACTATATTTTACACAATTCACAGTAGGCATGTAATCTAATGTAACTATGATGTAGCATTAAAACTATATTTTACACAATTCACAGTAGGCATGTAATCCAATGTAACTATGATGTAGCATATAACAATATTTTACACACAATTCACAGTAGGCATGTAATGCAATGCAATATGATGTAGCATATAACTATATTTTACACAATTCACAGAAGGCATGTAATCCAATGTAACTATGATGTAGCATATAACATATTTTACACACAATTCACAGTAGGCATGTAATGCAATGTAATATGATGTAAGCATATAACTATATTTTACACAATTCACAGAAGGCATGTAATCCAATGTAACTATGATGTAGCATATAACTATATTTTACACAATTCACAGTAGGCATGTAATCTAATGTAACTATGATGTAGCATTAAAACTATATTTTACACAATTCACAGTAGGCATGTAATCCAATGTAACTATGATGTAGCATATAACATATTTTACACACAATTCACAGTAGGCATGTAATGCAATGTAATATGATGTAGCATATAACTATATTTTACACAATTCACAGTAGGCATGAAATCTAATGTAACTATGATGTAGCATTAAAACTATATTTTACACAATTCACAGTATGCATGTAATCCAATGTAACTATGATGTAGCATATAACATATTTTACACACAATTCACAGTAGGCATGTAATGCAATGTAATATGATGTAAGCATATAACTATATTTTACACAATTCACAGAAGGCATGTAATCCAATGTAACTGATGTAGCATATAACTATATTTTACACAATTCACAGTAGGCATGTAATCTAATGTAACTATGATGTAGCATATAACTATATTTTACACAATTCACAGTAGGCATGAAATCTAATGTAACTATGATGTAGCATTAAAACTATATTTTACACAATTCACAGTAGGCATGTAATCCAATGTAACTATGATGTAGCATATAACATATTTTACACACAATTCACAGTAGGCATGTAATGCAATGTAATATGATGTAGCATATAACTATATTTTATACAATTCACAGAATCCAATGTAACTATGATGTAGCATATAACTCTATTTTATACACTCAGCATAATTATGTAAATGCAGAGTAACTAGATGTAGTATAACCCACCACCCACACACACTTAAGGTCACAATGACAGCTACTAGATCATTAGTGATATGATTGGCATACCAAACGTGTGGCAGCCTTAACGAGCAGGGACCTACCCTTTCCATGCCGAAGCCTGCCTGA
>JAQNBH010000011.1:1418368-1438368 GCA_028752905.1 Cladorhizidae sp. MBARI D1340-BT2
GGGGGAGCTAAACGACTTTTCAGCTATTGCTATGGCTACTAATTCCATAAGGAGGTCCCAGCTATCTTTTGTGGCAGTGTAATGGGCCAACGAGTAGACATTCTTTTGACCAGGACAACCTTGCAGGGAAGGAGGCATGCATGCACCTGAGCAGCAACACATAAAGAACTTCACCATGACCCGAGCTTAGACATGGTGAAGCCAAAAAGGTAAGGTGTGTGTAGCACACCCAATGTATCAACCTAGCTTAGTTACTATAGCTACCATTTCCAGCATAACCACCAGTTTAGCATAGCTAGCAGCTTTAGCACACTACTACCAGCTTAGAACAGTGTGGGATCAGATGAGGCATACTGAGTGGAGGAAGATGTAGCAGAATGGTTATACCAGCTTCCAGACAGTTCTCCACCTCTATCTCCAGAGGAGATAACTTTTGAACGGACGCTCGCTGGAGGGAGTACACATGCCTTTAAAAGGTGTCACATGTGGGACATTAATCTCGTAAGGGTGTTGAGCATTTCTATACCAAAGCACATTTGCCCGGTGAGATCAAGTCTTTCGATTGACAGAGCTGTAGTCCCAGACATCGAATTGCTCTTTGGTCAACTGAATTGCTGTAGGGTGGACGGTCAACATTTAGATCACTTACAAATTATGATACTCCTCAGGAGTAGATTACATAGCCAGTTGTCTTTGTTACTACATGCCGTAGACGGGATCATGTTCACAGATCTAGTTACTAGACAAAGAAGGGAAGGAATCTGTTTATAGGAAACTCGATCATGACAACAGAATCTCTGGGTTTTCAGAAGATAGAAAATCCAAGACATTGTTAGTAAGTAACGCTCCAGAGAAGATGGAGTCTTTTGAAAATTTGTTGCCCACTATACCAAGCATGTGTGTGGGGGGGGGGGGGGGGGGGGGGGGAGAGAGAGGATCCTCATGCTGATTTGGGTTGGGTGCAGTGAAAATGACTAGGTAAACTGAAGCTCTTCAACCATCAGATTGTTGAATGGCTGTTGATTGACTCAATGGACATCTGATCTCTGGGGTGAGTGACTAGGTGTGACTAGGTGGCCATCATGCTGGTGTGGCACTACATGTATTCAATAACAACTTCTTTGATGTAATTATCAGAATTGCCAGAATGAATACTAAACCACCACACTGACTTGACCTAACCTTGGCTCTCTTTGAAAGCCACTGGGGGAGGGTTGTTTGTGATATGGATCAAGATTGTCTCCTAGAGAGGGAAGGGAAGGTTTCAAACAGCAGCTAAGCTTGATGAATATTTACTTGGCTTTCATGAACTTTTACAGATGCGTGGAACTTGGATAAGAGTGGCTGCAACAAATGGAGGCAGCTTTGCGCAGTCATAGATTAGACAACCAGATCTGTAACACCTCCTCTTACATAACTTTCACTCGATATTTGTAACTTCCCACTTATTTTTATAATAATTTTCCATTGTGTATTATTTCTAACTAACTTCTTTCCAATAATTATTTTCAGCTTCTTTTTTGTAACTTCCTCCTTATATTTGTAACTTCCTCTTACAGTTATTTTCAGCTTCTTTTTTGTAACTTCCTCTTATATTTGTAACTTCCTCTTACAGTTATTTTCAGCTTCTTTTTTGTAACTTCCTCTTATATTTGTAACTTCCTCTTTCAGTTATTTTCAGCTTCTTTTTTATAACTTCCTATTATATTTGTAACTTCCTCCCTTATAAAACTTCCTTCCTCTTATAATAATACTCAGTTATTTGTAACTTCCTCCCTTATAAAACTTCCTTCCTCTTAAATAATTTTCAATTATTTGTAACTGTCTCCCTTATAAAACTTCCTTCCTCTTATAGATATTTTTAACTTCCTCCCTTATGAAACTTCCTTCCTCTTATAGCATTCAGATATTTTTAACTTCCTCTTATAAATTATTTGTACCTTCCTACCTTCCTTCCTCTTATAATAATTACTCTTATAATATTTGCAACTTCTCCATATAATAATTCTCAGTAGTATGTATGTGTCCCAATTTTCAGTCATTACCGTAAACTCTGGCTTAGTGCACAACAAGTTGTTAAGTGGCCCTCTTGTTGTTACAAACCATCTTTGTTAGGTATCTTTTATGTCCATGAGTATTAGCTTCACCGCCTAGGCAACATGTCACAAAACATTCAGGCAAGAATAACTAGTTCGACCGTGCTACAATTGTCTTTAGTTTCCGACAAATTTCTTGCTTCTCAATGGCCGGCACTTCTAGTCCTTTGCCCAGTCTTCTAGCAGCTGTTAGTCCTCAGGCAACTCCTCCTCCATGGCCCATGAGAATATAGTTACAGACACTTCTACTCCTTTGCCCAGTCTTCTAGCAGCTGTTAGTCCTCAGGCAACTCCTCCTCCATGGCCAATGAGAATATAGTTGCAGGCACTTCTAGTCCTTTGCACACTCTTCTAGCAGCTGTTAGTCCTCAGGTAACTCCACCTCCATGGCCCATGAGAACATAGTTGCAGACTCTTCTACTCCTTTGCACACTCTTCTAGCAGCTGTTAGTCCTCAGGCAACTCCACCTCCATGGCCCATGAGAATATAGTTGCAGGCACTTCTACTCCTTTGCCCAGTCTTCTAGCAGCTGTTAGTCCTCAGGCAACTCCACCTCCATGGCCCATGAGAATATAGTTACAGACACTTCTACTCCTTTGCCCAGTCTTCTAGCAGCTGTTAGTCCTCAGGTAACTCCTCCTCCATGGCCAATGAGAATATAGTTGCAGGCACTTCTACTCCTTTGCCCAGTCTTCTAGCAGCTGTTAGTCCTCAGGCAACTCCACCTCCATGGCCCATGAGAATATAGTTACAGACACTTCTACTCCTTTGCCCCAGTCTTCTAGCAGCTGTTAGTCCTCAGGTAACTCCTCCTCCATGGCCAATGAGAATATAGTTGCAGGCACTTCTAGTCCTTTGCACACTCTTCTAGCAGCTGTTAGTCCTCAGGCAACTCCTCCTCCATGGCCCATGAGAATATAGTTGCAGACTCTTCTACTCCTTTGCCCAGTCTTTTAGCAGCTGTTAGTCCTCAGGTAACTCCACCTCCATGGCCCATGAGAACATAGTTGCAGACTCTTCTACTCCTTTGCCCAGTCTTTTAGCAGCTGTTAGTCCTCAGGCAACTCCTCCATGGCCCATGAGAATATAGTTGCAGACACTTCTAATCCTTTTCCCAGTCTTCTAGCAGCTGTTAGTCCTCAGGCAACTCCTCCATGGCTCATGAGAATATAGTTGCAGGCACTTCTAGTCCTTTGCCCAGTCTTCTAGCAGCTGTTAGTCCTTAGGCAACTCCTCCTCCATAGCTCATGAGAATATAGTTGCAGGCACTTATAGTCCTTTGCCCAGTCTTCTAGCAGCTATGTCTTTATCCGGGCAACAACATTGACAAAAAAAAACACCCAACCAAGTGTTGATTAAAAGATCACTCTTTTAATGCATTCTTTGTGACGTCAGCTAAAGATCACATTACATCTGGCTCGTGGAGGATGTGCCTGGCACATAATTGTTCTCAAGAGTTTTTCGCCATGATGGATGTTCAAACATTTCTGTAGGCGCGTGTACTTTGAAGGGTCACAAAGTGTGCTTGAGAACCTATCGCTAGCTCCTTCTTAGTCTGGCTCAAGTGACAACCTCCTTAGAGTGACATGAGAGACTACAGTAGCTCTATCTTAGTCTCTCTGCTCCAAGTCTGTATAAAAAAATATGCAAAATATTCGTTTAGTGTGTTTAGTAAGTGCCTATTCACAGTAAGCACAGATTTTCGTTGAGAAATTTGGAACTTGGAATGTGATAGCATATTGGGAGCAGCTAGGTAGTGGACGACACAGGACTGGGAACTTTTTGTGTATATAACTGTCTGTCTGTATACCTGTATACAGCTGTCTGTCAATGAATGCGATAGCATATTGGGAGCAGCCAGGTAGTGGACGCACAGGACTAGGAACTTCCTAGGAATGTGATAGCATATTGGGAGCAGCCAGGTAGTGGTCACACAGGACTGGGAACTTCACTAGGAATGTGAGAGCATATTGGAAGCAGCCAGGTAGTGGTCACACAGGACTGGGAACTTCCTAGGAATGTGAGAGCATATTGGAAGCAGCCAGGTAGTGGACGCACAGGACTGGGAACTTCCTAGGAATGTGAGAGCATATTGGAAGCAGCCAGGTAGTGGTCACATAGGACTGGGAACTTCCTAGCATATTGGAAGCAGCCAGGTAGTGGACGCACAGGACTAGGAACTTCCTAGGAATGTGAGAGAGCAGCCAGGTAGTGGACGCACAGGACTGGGAACTTCCTAGGAATGTGAGAGCATATTGGAAGCAGCCAGGTAGTGGACGCACAGGACTGGGAACTTCCTAGGAATGTGAGAGCATATTGGAAGCAGCCAGGTAGTGGACGCACAGGACTGGGAACTTCCTAGGAATGTGAGAGCATATTGGGAGCAGCCAGGTAGTGGACGCACAGGACTAGGAACTTCCTAGGAATGTGAGAGCATATTGGGAGCAGCCAGGTAGTGGACGCACATAGGAACTTCCTAGGAATGTGATAGCATATTGGGAGTAGCCAGGTAGTGGTCACACAGGACTAGGAACTTCCTAGGAATGTGAGAGCATATTGGGAGTAGCCAGGTAGTGGTCACACAGGACTAGGAACTTCCTAGGAATGTGAGAGCATATTGGGAGTAGCCAGGTAGTGGACGCACAGGACTAGGAACTTCCTAGGAATGTGAGAGCATATTGGGAGCAGCCAGGTGGTCACACAGGACTGGGAACTTCCCTAGGAATGTGAGAGCATATTGGGAGCAGCCAGGTAGTGGTCGCACAGGACTAGGAACTTCCTAGGAATGTGATAGCATATTGGGAGCAGCCAGGTAGTGGTCGCACAGGACTGGGAACTTCCCTAGGAATGTGAGAGCATATTGGGAGCAGCCAGGTAGTGGTCGCACAGGACTAGAAACGTGAGAGCATATTGGGAGCAGCCAGGTAGTGGACGCACAGGACTGGGAACTTCCTAGGAATGTGAGAGCATATTGGGAGCAGCCAGGTAGTGGTCGCACAGGACTGGGAACTTCCTAGGAATGTGGTAAACATATTGGGAGCAGCCAGGTAGTGGTTGCACAGGACTAGGAACTTCCTAGGAATGTGATAGCATATTGGGAGCAGCCAGGTAATGGTCGCACAGGACTAGGAACTTCCTAGGAATGTGAGAGCATATTGGGAGCAGCCAGGTAGTGGTCGCACAGGACTGGGAACTTCCTAGGAATGTGGTAAACATATTGGGAGCAGCCAGGTAGTGGACGCACAGGACTGGGAACTTTGTTATTACTCCTACTCCCACAAACTCAGCCATTTGAACCACATAGACACACATGCAGAATCCATTGGTTGACCAATGTTGTGGGTATTCATTAAAATAATAATAATAATAATAATCAATAATAATATGATTATCGAGTCATTGATGATGATTATTATTAATACTATTATTATCATTTTATTATTGATATATTATTATCGCAACCACTCGATGTATCTGCAGATGTATGGTATTTCCAGTTCTGTGCTCTCTCCTGACATGTCTAGTCACTGTCTCCTGCTCAGGGCTTTACTGTTCTCTCTCTCTTGGTAATCTGCCTACACCTCATTGTCTGTAAATCTAACCGGTCTTCTATCCCTGATCAGTGATTTCCTTCTGCCTCCTACACTCCCACGCCTTGCTCTAGAATCTGTTGCTCCTTTGCATTAGTGCACAGCAACTTTTGAGAGAGATGCTCAAGTTATAAATGCCAAATCTTGTGAGCCAGCACAAAACAAACGAAAGAATGTAATGCGAGGAACAGAGGGAGTCAGCAGGAAGGCCCAGCAAAGGCTGAGAGCAAGCATGACAACTGCCACTCCAGAATAAAATAGCATGTAACTTGTGAGAGGAAAATAAATATATTGCACTTCTGTACCCCTCTTATTAGTGAAAAAGTGTTGTGAAGAAACATTGTTAAATGACCTGATGCCTTCAGCACTATGTCTCGGCACGCACAAAAACAAAACTGGCATTATTACCATCCCAAGTCATTTGGGTAGCATCCTTCACTGTTTCCTCGCATATTGGACAGAGCACAGATAGGGGTGGCAGATGTCTTGCTTTGCCACTGGGAGTTCCATCAGTTTATGAGGTAAGTCTACTTATCCCAGACTGTTTACAATACCCCTGGTAGCACTTCTCGAGCTGGAGCATGAGGCATCGCATTGCCACACAATTGCCAGCTAAAGGATCTCCAAAAGCATGGTGAGACTGATGCTCTTTGGGAGTTTGCAGCAGGACAATAATTATGACATTCGATCTTTTTTGGAATAGAAATGTCAACACGGGAAAAGCGCAACTCCCATTTATCATTGACAAGACTCGACCATCATCAGGCACATGTTCTCCCGTCTTATCACCCCTCATGCGGATGTAAAACAGGAAGGAAGAGGGATCTCTTGGATAATTGACAGCTGCTCCAATAGGAAGTTATTGCTCCGCTACCCGCCACAGAGGTAAAAATGTTATCACATATTATCCATGAGAACATCGTATGTCGTACTCAATAAGAGTGCCTCATGCATGTGTCTAATAGGATTTGCAGTACATACAAACCCAACAAACTGTGTTTAACAATGAGATATGCTGACAACCAGCTGTCATGATATAACAGCAGAACATCTTTCCTTGTCCTATGCTCCAAGTTCTGTTCTGGTCAGCTCCACACATCATTCAGATACAAAAGCATTTCCTAGTTATTGTTTCAACAAGCATTTTTTCATAATGGATATATACTACCATGCTTATACTCTTTTTTACCTTTAAATTTTTTCAAGCTTGGTTTACCCATCTTGTGGTTGCCAAGAGGAGTATATTACCACATTCCCTATGAACATTCCCTATGAACAGCTTCCAAGGATGTGATTTTTGGGGTGAAGTTGAGTGGACTCCCAACTGCCTTGCAAGATGGGCTCAAGCTATGATCATTAAGCATTGTCTACGCTCCCACTTCACTACCACTGCATATCCATCAAACCATACAGCACTGCAGAATCTACCATTATCAACTGTCACGTACACACTGCAGCAGCAGTAAAGGAGGAACCAATTCTCTAACCCCACACACCAAATGAAGTTGCTCAACTCTTTGCTATGTTGCAAGTGCTACTGTTACAAGAACTAAAGCTACTTGTAACAGCAGTGCCAAAAAAGAGTTGCAATTTTTATTTCAGTGTGTGAATATCTACACTACTTTAGGCTGCACACAGGTTATACTTACCACCTTCGCTCCTCTTGGTGTGCACGTGAGGCAGTAGCACTTGTACCCTGACCCTGCAGGAAATTGGAGCCTAGTAACAAACATGCTCTCTACCACTATAGTCCTAACCTCATCACATCCCTTCATTGTTTGGCTTAGCTCGTTCACCCGCCCATATAGTAGAATATGGCCAGGTTTAAAGTCCACAGTTTGTGGTGCCGACTCTGGTTAACTCGGTAAACTCCTTTCTTCCCAACTCGCACACTTTTATTTCACTTTCAGTTCAAATACGCGCACGAAGTATTAACCTTTGGCGCGCAAACAAGCGCAATACGTCACTGGAAAAAAACTTCCACAGAACTAGTGCTAACGCGCGAGCGAATCAGCCGTCGCGCGTGCTATATTGTAAGTTGAACAACAACTCCTCTGTTATGTCGAACCTGGTGGTTTCTTGTTTTTGTAGTTTTAGTAATGATGATAATAATTATGATAATAATGATGATAATAATGATGATAATAATGATGATAATAATGATGATAATAGATAATAATGATGATAGTAATGATGATAATAATGATGATAATAATGATGATAATAATGATGATTAGTAATGATGATAGTAATGATGATAGTAATGATGTAATGATGATAGTAATGATGATAGTAATGATGATAGTAATAATAATAGTAATAATAATAGTAATAATAATAATAGTAGTAAAAATAATAGTAATAAAAAATAGTAATAATAATAGTAATAATAATAGTAATAATAATAGTAATAATAATAGTAATAATAATAGTAATAATAATAGTAATAATAATAGTAGTAATAATATAGTAATAAGAGAGTTGATAATGATGATAATAATGATGATAGTAATGATGATAGTAATGATGATAGTAATGATGATAGTAATGATGTAATGATGATAGTAATGATGATAGTAATGATGAAAGTAATAATAATAGTAATAATAATAGTAATAATAATAATAGTAGTAAAAATAATAGTAATAAAAAATAGTAATAATAATAGTAATAATAATAGTAATAATAATAGTAATAATAATAGTAATAATAACAGTAATAATAATAGTAATAATAATAGTAGTAATAATATAGTAATAAGAGAGTTGATAATGATGATAATAATGATGATAATAATGATGAAATAATGATGATAATAATGATAATAATAATGATGATGTGATGATAATAATGATGATAATGATGATGATAATAATGATGATAATAATGATGATAATAATGATAGTAATGATGATAGTAATGATGATAGTAATGATGATAGTAATGGTAATGATGATAGTAATGATGATAGTTATGATGATAATAATGATGATAGTAATGATGATAGTAATGATGATAGTAATGATGATAGTAATAATAATAGTAATAGTAATAGTAATAGTAATAATAATAATAAATAATATGATAATGATAATGATAATGATAATGATAATGATGATGATGATGATGATGATGATGATGATGATGATAATGATGATAATGATGCTAATAATGATAGTAAGAGATAGTAGTGATAGATGATAGTGATAGTAGTGATAGTGATAGTAGTGATAGTAGTGATAGTAGTGATAGTAGTGATAGTGATAGTAGCGATAGTAGTGATAGTAGTGATAGTAGCAATAGTAGTAATAGTAGTAATAGTAATAACAATAAAAATAAAAATAACTTAACAACAACAACAACAAGAATAACAAGAATAATAATTTCACAAAGGACTCTCATGACCTTCTCAACAATAATGTTTACGAAGACCACCCACTTTGATTGGTAAACTTGCTTGAGACCAAGCTAGGTTAACATTTGACGTTTGGTGATGCTGCTTACTATAGACTTGAGGGTCTCATCATAGGCAGGAGACAGAAATCTTGAGTGTCTCATCATAGGCAGCTAGGACAGGAGACAGAAAGCTTGAGTGTCTCATCATAGGCAGCTAGGACAGGAGACAGAAAGCTCATCATAGGTAGCTAGGACAGGAAACAGAAAGCTTGAGTATCTCATCATAGACAGCTAGGACAGGAGACAGAAAGCTCATCATAGGTAGCTAGGACAGGAGACAGAAAGCTTGAGTGTCTCATCATAGGCAGCTAGGACAGGAGACAGAAAGCTTGAGTGTCTCATCATAGGCAGCTAGGACAGGAGACAGAAAGCTCATCATAGGCAGCTAGGACAGGAGACAGAAAGCTCATCATAGGCAGCTAGGACAGGAGACAGAAAGCTTGAGTGTCTCATCATAGGTAGCTAGGACAGGAGACAGAAAGCTTGAGTGTCTCATCATAGGCAGCTAGGACAGGAGACAGAAAGCTTGAGTGTCTCATCATAGGTAGCTAGGACAGGAGACAGAAAGCTCATCATAGGTCGCTAGGACAGGAGACAGAAAGCTTGAGTGTCTCATCATAGGTAGCTAGGACAGGAGACAGAAAGCTCATCATAGGCAGCTAGGACAGGAGACAGAAAGCTTGAGTGTCTCATCATAGGTAGCTAGGAGGACAGGAGACAGAAAGCTCATCATAGGCAGCTAGGACAGGAGACAGAAAGCTCATCATAGGTAGCTAGGACAGGAGACAGAAAGCTTGAGTGTCTCATCATAGGTAGCTAGGACAGGAGACAGAAAGCTTGAGTGTCTCATCATAGGTAGCTAGGACAGGAGACAGAAAGCTTGAGTGTCTCATCATAGGTAGCTAGGACAGGAGACAGAAAGCAAGGGGAGGGCCTGAAGATGTATTGTAACATTGGGATAGAATAAGAGTGATGATAACAACAACAACAACAACAACAATTATCCCTGATGAAGGCTAGAGCATCTAGTCGAAACGTCAAGAGAATACAATTTGAAGTTGATTTGAAAAGGTTATTGCGATAATAATATAATTATTTTAAAAGTTATAATAAACAATAATAATAATAACAATAACACCAACAACAATACAATAACCATCTAATAATCAACTTCTCTCTACAACAACAATAATAATAACAACAACAACAATAATATATAAAAAATAATAAAAATAAGAATAACCTTCTCAATAATCAACTTGAAATTGTGCCAGATGCTCTAGCCTTCAGAAATATAATGAGATGCCAAGAATTGTGTGAGCCTGGTAACCACATGCTACAAAACTACATCCTGGCACACGTCCAGCACATGAACCAGATGAGTATATAAACAAATAATAGTATTAGTAGTAGTAGTAGTAGTAATAAATAAACAATAAAAAATTATATTTAATTAAAAATAAATTAATTTTAATATATAACATCAATTACTATTTATATTTTTTTCACCCTTTGTGGTGGAGACGTGTGGTATGTTGGGGCCTGAGGCACGATCTTTTGTGAAAGAATTGGGGAGGAAGTTATGTGCATCTACCAGAGATTCAACTCCAGGAGACCTCCTTCAACGTCTGTCTGTGGTGATACAGAGGGGGAATGCAGCAGTTTTGGGCACCCTGGGTCCATCTCTGCCTCCTCGTTTTTGTCATGGTTATTATTGGTACTAAAGTTAATTTCTAGTAGACCAGCTATTTCTGTCATCTCTGTAATTCATATGCCTACTGTTCAAAAACAACATAATTTTTTTTGTAGTAATAATTAAATAATACATATAATAATAATAATAACAAATAATAATACAATAACTTTCTCAATAATCAACTTGAAATTGTATTCTCTTGACGTTTCGACTAGAGCATCTAATCAAAAATAAAAAACATTGGTAGAATACAATTTCAAGCTGATTGGTTATTGTAATGTTATTATGTCAACTGAGAGTTCATTGCGAACAAATAATAAATAAAATAAAATGTATTATGATAAGAATAATTATGGTGGTCATAGCTTCAAGTTAGGATTTTGAGAGTGGCTCCCCAACAGCCAGATAAGTCCATTGTACTTGTCTCAATTGAACTGATCTGCTAGGCTGATGTGCAATGCCTCCATCACTAGCAGTTCCTTCTGTCTTCTGGCAGGTCCAAGATGGTGGCTTCCTCCCACAAAATAGGGTGTACATATCCCATGTATGTTCGGCAATTGCAGATATCTCTTTAGCACACTATTTACAGCATCTTGATGTTCTTTCACTCTGGTCTCCAGTCTACCATTGGTCTCCCCTATGTAGTACTTCCTACAGCTGCAAGGGATGCAGTACACAACACATGAGTGCATATTAACTGGTAAAACATCCTTTACTCTGCTCAGTTGTGTCCTCAGAGTTCTGAAAATAACTTAGATGTTTAACTTCCTGCAGACCCTCCTCATGTCTTCACTCAACCCTGCTACATAAGGAATCTCTGATCCTTCCTTTTAGACCCCACATTGCCTGTATTGGTATACTTATCTTCCTTTCTGCATTTAGATGTATCTACAGAGGAAAGGTTGATGAAGGCTTACAGATAACCATTCTTTATAAAGACTCTATTCAAATGATTCTACCTTCCAAAGGTCCTCCTTCTCAATCACTACTCTCCTGGCTCTATAATACAAGCTCTTCACCACTCCTCTTCTGATATGGATAGGATGATGTGACCTATAATCAAGGTACTGGCTGGTATGCGTGGGTTTTCTGTAAACGGTTGCAGTTAGCCTTCCTTCTTCCTTTCTGTGTAGGTGGCAATCTAGAAAGGGCAACGATCAATCCACTTCAAGCTCCATAGTAAACTTTATGGATGGCCTGATGTTATTCAGATGGTCCAACAACTCCTGCTCACTTCCCTTCTTCACAATGCAGAAGCCATATATCTCTTCCAAAACCTTGGCTTCAGTGGGGCAGTTGTGAGTGTCAATTCCTCAAAGAATTCCATATAAAGGTTGGCTACCACTGCAGATACTGGAGATCCTATCTGCACCCTCTTTCTGCTTATAGTATTTTCCTTGATACCTGGATTTTAGGCATAATTCCAACAATTCAGAAATCCTGTCAGCACCTAGTGCAGTCCCATGCAACTTGTCTTTCGTTAACATTCCAAAAATTTCAATGGCCTCATCAATGGGAACATTGGTAAAAAGAGAGGAAACATCAAAACTGACAAGACACTCATCCTGTGCCAAACATTCAACTTGAATTCGTTTGATATATTGCCCAGAATCCTTGACATATGTACTTGTTGGTGATACCAAATGTGCTAAGAACTTGGAAAGATTATATGGCGGTGCACATATACAAGACACAATTGGCCTAAGGGGAACCTCAAGTTTATGTATCTTAGGGAGCCATTAATCAGTGGTGGTCTACTTCCAGTGGGCCTAATTCAAGCAGTTGTTATTTGTCCAGTCTTCTCCATATTCTTTAATACACGGTTCACCTTGCTTTCATGTGCACCTTGGTGGGATCCTTCTTAAGTATTCCATATGGTTTGGTTTCCAGCATTCCTGTCAGCTTACCATAGAATAATTTCTCCAAGTTCATAGCACATTTGATATCACCTCTAGCTGGCAATACAAGTGCATATGTCAAGGATTCTGAGCAATTTATCAAGCATATTCAAGGTGAATGTTTGGCACAGGATGAGTGTCTTGGCAGTTTTGATGTTTCCTCTCTTTTTACCAATGTTCCCATTGATGAGCCATGGAAGTCATTTTTTGAAAGATGAGAGCTTGAGTGAGAGGACTGCACGAGGTGCTGGCAGGATTTCTGAACTGTTGGAGTTGTGTCTAAAATCCACCTACTTCAAATATCAAGATGAGATATGTCGATGATACTATCATCGACATATGGATGATACCTTCTGCATTGTGAAGAAGGGAAGTGAGCAGGAATTGTTGGACCATCTGAACAACATCAGGCCATCCATAAAGTTTACCATGGAGCTTGAAGTGGACGGATCGATGCCCTTTCTGGATTGCCACCTACACAGGAAGGATGGAAGCTAACTGCAACAGTTTACAGAAAACCAACACATACCAACCAGTACCTTGATTATAGATCACATCATCCTATCTATGTCAGAAATGGAGTGGTGAAAAGCTTGTATTATAGAGCCAGGAGAGTAGTGACTGAGAAGGAGGACCTTTGGAAGGAAGAACATCATTTTAATAGGGCCTTTATAGAGAAGGGTTATCCACAAGCCTTTATCAACCTTTCCTCTGTAGATACATCTAAATGCAGAAAGGAAGATAAGTACACCTATGCAGGCAATCAAGAGTGGATCCTATGATAGTGATTCCTTATGCAGCAGGGATGAGTGAAGACATGAGGATGGTCTGTAGGAAGTTCAACATCAAACAAAGTCATTTTCAGATTGGGAAGAACTCTGAGGACACAACTGAGCAGAGTGAAGGATGTTTTACCAGCTAGTATGCACTCATGTATTGTGTACAGCATCCCTTGTAGCTATGGGAAGTACTACACAGAGAAGACCATCTGAAGACTGGAGACCAGAGTGAAAGAACATCAAGATGCCTGTAGAAAGTGTGCTAAATAGAAGTCTGCAACTGCTGAACATGGAAGCCACCATCTTGGACCAGGCCAGAAGACAGAAGGAAATGCTAGTGAAGGAGGCATTGCACATCAGCTAGTACCATAGTGTGAGCGAGATTGTGGGGACTTGCCTGGCTGCTTGAGGTGATGGGAGGGGGACATTCTCAAAAGTTGAAGCCATGGCACCACAATTATATCTTTCTTTAAAAAAAATTAATTTTTTTTGTTTGTTTTGTTTATTTTTTGTTTTTTATTTTAATTTAGCCCTAGCCCTAGCCATAGCCCTAGCCCTATTTATTTATTTATTTATTTATTTGTTTGTTTATTCATTTGTTTGTTTGTTTGTTTGTTTGTAATTATTTATTTATTTATTTATTTATTTGTTTATTTGTTTATCTGTTTATTTGTTTATTTATTTATTTGTTTATTTATTTGTTTGTTTATTTGTTTATTTGTTTATTTGTTTATTTGTTTATTTGTTTATTTATTTATTTATTTATTTATTTATTTATTTATTTATTTATTTGTTTATTTGTTTATTTGTTTATTTGTTTGTTTGTTTGTTTGTTTGTTTATTATTATTATTATTTTTAATTTTATTCACATCTGGTTTGGATGCTGGTGGTGGCGAATATCTAGCTATGGGCTCACGTGAGTCATAGTGTCTTATTATTCCTGATGAACTGGGGCAGCTAGTTCAAATGTTGAGGGAATACAATTTCAAGTTAAGAAGGTTATTTATGTCAACTGAGAGTTCATTGATAATAATAATAGTAGTAATAATAGTAATAATAATAGTAGTGGTAATAATAATAATAGTAATAATAATAGTAATAATAGTATATAGAATTATAATATTAATAATTTTATAATAATTATTATTATTTATGTATTTTCCTTTGATGTTGTGTATATAAACATTTATTAAACAATCAAATTATCATCATCATAATAATAATCACAAAAACAGCAATTTTAATTGCTATTTTGTAGCCCCGATTTCGAACCTCTCCTCCCCTGTTCCTTATTCCTCTCATAGCAGAGCCTTATTACCACCTAGTCTCACATACTCATGTGTGAGCACGGTGTGGGAGTCTGGCCAGATGCTTCACCAGCCTGTTATTGTCATGGTTACCAGGCTGAGAAAATATATTTCTAGCTTTCATACCATCATCACATGTCTGTGCACAGAAGTATTCCGTGGATCATGTATTCTGCGGGTCATCCACATATAGAGGTATTCTGTGGGTCATCCACATACAGAGGTATTCTGTGGGTCATCCACATACAGAGGTATTCTGTGGGTCATACCCATACAGAGGTATTCTGTGGGTCATCCACGTACAGAGGTATTCTGTGGGTCATACCCATACAGAGGTATTCTGTGTGTCATACCCATACAGAGGTATTCTGTGGGTCATACCTATTCTGTAGGTCATACCCATACAGAGGTATTCTGTGGGTCATACCCATACAGAGGTATTCTGTGGGTCATACACATTCTGTTCCTTCTTTTTCTCTTATCATTCACTTCAGTTTTGTGCCAGAAGCCAGCCCTTCTCCATTCTTAGAGCTGGGGAGGGGTCTTGGAGTATAGAGACTGGCTACAATATAGTTCACTGTACAATACACTTAGTAGTAGTTCGCAGTATATTCCACACCTTCTGTAGGTGAATATATGCATTCCATAGAGCAGCTTAAACAGGAACTTGTTCATAAAACTTGTGCACCTAATAGCATTGCATGCAATTTATTGGCTCTCTGATTTCCCATGCCTCAGTGCTATGTCAAATCTTGAAAAATCTTGACAAAGAACTAACTGATGTTGATCAACTATAACTGTTCAGTAAAAATCAGTATGAGCCTGATTCACCATGCATAGCAACAATTACTTGAGCATTATTCACCATGCATGGCAGTACGATTACTTGAGCTGCCTCAACATGCATGGTTCAGTCTGTTTGACTGAAATCCCATAAATAGTTGTCACCACACCAAAGTTAAGTTCATGGACCTCATCACACGAGCTGTGGGTCACCTGGCAGATTTAGGCTGGCAAGGACTCCTTCAAACAGCTTTTGCTAGTGTGTGTTTTTGCAAAGGAGCAAAAAAAGTAACACTCAAGTCGTGTGAATGTTTTATTAGTAAGATCAATTTTAACATCATTAGCAGATTTCCTTGTAGGCAATTTAGATTTTTAGCCACAAGACAATTATCATCTGCTCTGAACCCGGCATGATGGTCACAGCCACTTCACAATGATGGTCTCAGTAAGTGCTTATTATTTTACATGTGGCTGCAAGTGACCTCTGTGGGATTCTGCCCAAATCATCACTTCAAAGGGATGGGACACACAATTCCCAAACAGCTGTTCTGCATACCTCAGTCATGTCATTGAAAATGCATGGGTCCTAACCTGCTCAGACAATCGGCATTAGCTAAGTGGTGAAATAGCTAATTTGCTTCTGCAGACCTGTGGTTATGACCTGCATCTCTCAGCTATGTCATCACTTCAAAGGAAACTAAGCACTCCACTGTGCAACAGATGTTCATGTCTACCTCATTACGAAGCTGAGCTCTGTGAACATATGTAGAGATCTTGTAGTAGCCAATCGGATTTCTTCAGTTTACATAGCAGAACAATGCTTTTGCCATATGTGAAAGCCATGGTGATGTCAATCTTTTTTTTAGACAAAAAGATGGTGGAGCACCTTATTCTAAGATCAAAGAAGAAGAGATTATGCTGCAATGCAGAATATAGATATAGTTACAGACAATGTGACATAATGAGCATCTTCAAATGCATAATAGTATAGCTCATGACAATAACCTTCTCAAGAAATTGTATTCTCTCGACGTTTCGACTAGATGCTCTAGCCTTCATCAGGAATAATGATCCTAGGAGATGGAAGGGGTGATGGGGAGGAATGGGGGAGGGGTGATGGAGAGGAAGGAGGGAGGGGGGATGGGGAGGAAGGGGGTAGGGGTGGTGGGGATGAAGGGGGAGTTGTCATAGCAATTTCTGATGCCCACTTCACATCAGAAGTATCCTCTGACACTTACTTTCCAGCCAGTGCTCCTCTAGCAAGAAGACCTACAGCTAGCAGTACCACTCTGCAGTTTACCATGTGTTACTAGAACGGGCCAGTATAGCTGCTATTTTATATTTTATTAAAAAGTCACTTCCACCACTCTCTCCCACCCACTCCACCAACCCCACCACCAGCTTTTAAGACCTTGCACCCGGCCCACTTCCTTCATCAAGTAGAATAGCAGTGAAGTAACAGACACACTCTCTTTCTCTACCTCTCAATGGATACCACAGGAAGAATCAAGAACAAAACATTCCCAGATCAGTTGCTGCCAACCGAAGAACATGTCAGTGTTACAGGGTGTGTTTGATTTCTGGTTCAGTTAATTAAGTTTCTCTTCCCAGAAATATCAAAGCCTTGAGCCAAATAGATAGCTATGTGCTGAGCATGGATTTGTACAGTTGTCCTGGACTAAACTTGCAGCCACACATTGAGACAGGATATCCTGAATTGCCCAGTTTATAATGCTGTTAGATATTCACATAATCTGGTCATTACTTTATACAAATGTGGCAATCCACATGTTGCCAGTCCCACTGCAGCTGTCCATGGGTTGCTAGTCCCTGCACTGTAGCTGTCCACACATTGCCAGTCCCTGCACTGTAGCTGTCCACATGTTGCCAGTCCCTGCACTGTAGCTGTCCACATGTTGCCAATTGATCACATCATGGACATGTGCTAGCTGTGACAACCCATGAACAGACACCATAGACATGTAGCTGTGACAACCCATGGACAGACATCATGGACATGTGCTAGCTATGACAACCCATGGACAGACATCATGGACATGTGCTAGCTGTGACAACCCATGGACAGACACCATGGACATGTGCTAGCTATGACAACCCATGGACAGACACCATGGACATGTGCTAGCTGTGACATCCCAGACAGCTGCTGCAGTAGTGCAGGGACTGAAGCCTGGAAGTTAGTGCTATCTAGACGAAAGGTAATGAAATCAAGCTAGGAGGCAGTGCAGTCCCACTTTTCAAGTTCTGGGAAAACAATCGTGGGTTTAGGACTACCTCATACTATCCTTGGAGATGTTGCAGTGTGTCTCCACCAAAAGCTGTAGTCCTGTTCTGGTTTTAATGACAGAATAAATCCTCACCTTACCAGCTCCTATAAAGTTGATATGTGCTGTTCTTCGCACAGGAGGGCTAAAAAAATGACTAAAATAATGATGAGTGTTCAGCAGCACCAACACAATAGACTCTGCAATTAAACTCTGACTTGTGTGCAATAGCCAGTACTCTTTCATTAAACTCTGACTTGTGTGCATAGCCAATGCTCTTGCATTAAACTCTGACTTGTGTGCATAGCCAATGCTCTTGCATTGAGCTCTGACTTGTGTGCAATAGCCAGTGCTCTTGCATTAAACTATGACTTGTGTGCAATAGCCAATGCTCTTGCATTAAACTCTGACTTGTGTGCAATAGCCAGTGCTCTCATGAAGCTCTGACTTGTGTGCAATAGCCAGTGCTCTTGCATTAAACTCTGACTTGTGTGCAATAGCCAGTGCTCTTGCATTAAACTCTGACTTGTGTGCAATAGCCAGTGCTCTTGCATTAAACTCTGACTTGTGTGCAATAGCCAGTGCTCTTGCATTAAGCTCTGACTTGTGTGCAATAGCCAGTGCTCTTGCATTAAGTTCTGACTTGTGTGCAATAGCCAATGCTCTTGCATTAAGCTCTGACTTGTGTGCAATAGCTAATGCTCTTGCATTAAACTCTGACTTGTGTGCAATAGCCAATGCTCTTGCATTAAACTCTGACTTGTGTGCAATAGCCAGTGCTCTTGCATTAAACTCTGACTTGTGTGCAATAGCCAGTGCTCTTGCATTGAGCTCTGACTTGTGTGCAATAGCCAATGCTCTTGCATTGAGCTCTGACTTGTGTGCAATAGCCAGTGCTCTTGCATTAAACTCTGACTTGTGTGCAATAGCCAGTGCTCTCATTAAGCTCTGACTTGTGTGCAATAGCCAATGCTCTTGCATTAGACTTGTGTGCAATAGCCTATGCTCTTGCATTAAATTCTGACTTGTGTGCAATAGCCAATGCTCTTGCATTGAGCTCTGACTTGTGTGCAATAGCCAGTGCTCTTGCATTGAGCTCTGACTTGTGTGCAATAGCCAGTGCTCTTGCATTGAGCTCTGACTTGTGTGCAATAGCCAATGCTCTTGCATTGAACTCTGACTTGTGTGCAATAGCCAGTGCTCTTTCTGACTTGTGTGCAATAGCCAATGCTCTTGCATTAAACTCTGACTTGTGTGCAATAGCCAGTGCTCTTGCATTAATCTCTGACTTGTATGCAATAGCCAGTGCTCTTGCATTGAGCTCTGACTTGTGTGCAATAGCCAGTGCTCTTGCATTAATCTCTGACTTGTGTGCAATAGCCAATGCTCTTGCATTGAGCTCTGACTTGTGTGCAATAGCCAGTGCTCTTGCATTGAGCTCTGACTTGTGTGCAATAGCCAGCGCTCTTGCATTGAGCTCTGACTTGTGTGCAATAGCCAATGCTCTTGCATTGAGCTCTGACTTGTGTGCAATAGCCAATGCTCTTGCATTGAGCTCTGACTTGTGTGCAATAGCCAATGCTCTTGCATTAAGCTCTGACTTGCCAATGCTCTTGATTAAGCTCTGTAGCTGAGCCATGCAACATAAGCTGCACACATGCAGCTATGTTGCTGCATCTGGTCCTCCAGCAGAATAAGAGACAAGGAATATATTTTTCATATGTAGGATGAAAGTGAAATGGCAGAGTGCAAAGTACGGTGAAATTCCAGAGCACTCCTAAAAGTGTTTTTATAAAACTTAGCTAGCAGTTTATGGTATTGTATTTAATGTCTCTCACACTATTCCCATCCAATTGTCACCGTAATGGCCTAGTAGAGAAGTTCCAAGTAATGAAGTGCGGATCATTTTTTGTGCCAACATACATACTTTTAGCAGTTTCCCCCTCAAAGTTTGGATCAGTGGACATGGATCATCCAAATCCATGCTCTAACCATGCTTTAATTAAGAAGATAATCCATGCTTTAATTAAGAAGATAATCCATGCTTTAATTAACCATGCTTTAATTAAGAAGATAATCCATGCTTTAATTAAGAAGATAATCCATGC